>VKOC01020216.1:0-24033 GCA_009364415.1 Spea multiplicata | reverse complement strand
TCGTACGGACATTTAATTAATTGAACAGGGAGGGAGACCAGTGGGATGTGCCGGGTAAGTTACAGCACCAGTAGCCTAAAAGTCTGTACGAGGGACCAACAGAGTCGCTCGTGCAGACTTTTAAAATCCCAATGCTGCAACTTACCCAGCAGATCCCACTGGTCTCCCTGTTTTATCGGTTAATAAATTATAGAACAGGGAGACCAGCGGGATCTGCTGGACAATTACGGCACCAGGAGTTTAACAGTCTGTACGAGCGACCCTGTTGGTCGCACCAATGGCAGACGAGCCCCCTGCTGACGACCAATAGAGTTGCTCATACGGACATTTAAACTCCTGGCGCCAGAGCGGCTTTAACCCCGTATTAACCCCTTAACCGGGGGGAAACGAAGAAAACCCGAACACGAATAATGTCCGCGAATATTCGCCCGAAGAGAAGACAGGACCGGGCGAATATTCGCGGAATACAAAGTTTGTTTTTTTTGCCGAAGACGAACACGAAGAGCCCCCCTGGTGCCCAAGTCTAATAATTAGTGAGAAACGAACTTGAGTAGTCCCTTTGTTGTCCCTTTAACATTTTGTTTGGTCTGCTTTGAAAATGCATGGACAGAGTCTGGAGAATCCGTCAAATGCATTTGCCTCTTTCCCTGTCCCCATCTCCTAAGCTCGCAAATGTGTTTAGCCTACTGCTTGCTTAAGTACATGCTTGGCTGGTGTGAGAGTTGCAGGAGGTCTAATGAGGCACCATCTCCTAAATTGGAGAACTTTCCTGCCACTTATTGGCTTTTTTGAGCTGCCAACATTGGCAAAAATAACTGGACCATGGACAGGGCAGTGCACTGCAGCTTAGGAGGTAAGTGATTTTGTTACATGACAAACAACATAAGCTGCTGCAGTTGATATTTCAATTTAACACAAGATTAATTGTGAATGTATTGTGTTCCATTTCACTTCTCCAGTTTCCTTGGCATCACTGGCACTCCAAGACTCATCCACAGAATGCCAAAAATATTCAGCTAGATGTTTTGCAGAATAGTTACTCCTGGGGGCCTTTGTGCAACAGAACATGCAAACAGAAAGTGTCCACAAGGGAAAGAGGTGAGATGCTAAACATCTACTATAACATGTGCTGAAACTTTTACTGTTAAAGAAACGGTCATTTCTTCTACGATCCCACACACTGTGCTCCATTGTGGTAAGCGACTTACAGTACATTTTATGTATGTTCAATCTTAGAATACACTGTATTAACATTCCCTAGGTACCAAGTGATACCTTCCACTTATAAATATATTGCCAGACAATTTTAAGGGCAGCACACAGGTATAATCCCAGCTGCAGAAGGATATTGGCATTCTAAGTAGAGTTCAGAAAAGGACTACTAGAATGGTGAACAGTTTGCTGGATGTTATCTGGAAAGACTAAAGGATCTCAGTATGTATAGATAGGATGATGAAAGAGGGAGAAGAGGTGTGCTAAACATATTTAAATAATGTTTAATTAATTTATAAAGAAAAAAAGGAGAAAGGTTAGAACAAAAGGTAAGGAGATCATAGGTTTAGATGTAATGTAGGAAGCTTTACTTTATTGAGAGGGTAGGAGATAAGTGGAACAACCTCTCAGCACAAGTAGTAGTATTACAAGTCTAATATAATCAGGGAGTTTTGACATGCTTGGGATAAGCTTATGGTCATCCTAAATCAGAGATGAGACCAAGGACTAATTACATCAGGAAACAGTAGCAGGCTAGATGGGCCTTGTCTTCCTTATGGAAAGCCAAGACTGGGTATTTTTACTTTCAGTCCCCCTTTTATGGTAGATGCCAAGAAGTCACAGCTTTGAGTTTAGGTTTTGTATAGAATGACCTTCTGGTGTAAAGTTTGAAAATTGTGGGAATTTGTTCCAATTTGTGAGGTCAGGCACTGATGCTGGAGGAGAAGGCCTGGGTCCCAATCAGCGTTACAATTCTTCCTAATGTTCAGGTTCCAAGTTTGTCGATGTTCATGGTTTTTTGGACCTTGCATTTTTCACATGGACATGGTCATGCTGAAACAGGAAAGGGCCTTCCATAAACTGGTGCCACAAAGTTGTATGCATAGAATTGTCTAAATTTTCTTTGTAGGGTGTAGCAATAATATCACCCTTCTTTGGAACTAAGAGGTCTAGTCCCAACCCTGAAAAACAGCCCCAGACCATCATCCCTCAACCTTACAGTAGGCACTATGAATTTTGGTAGGTATCGTTCTCCTGTCAGCCACCAAATCCAGATTTGTCCATCAGACTCCCAGATAGTGAAGCATGATTCATCATCCCAGAGAATACATTTTGCACTTCTCCAGAGTCCAGTGGTGATATGCTTTAGACCACTTCAGCCGACACTTGGCGTTTTGCTCCTGACCCACAGTACTTGCACCATGTTGCTTCCCATGGTAACTCTGTTGTGACCGATGCTATTTACGTGTTTCAGCACTGAGTAGCCCAGCTCTGTGAGTGTGCATGGTCTGCGGCGGAGCTGTTGTTACTCCACTGCTTATACTTTGCAATAACAGCACTTACAGTTGACCGGGACAGATATAGCAGGGCAGGAGTTTCACAAACTGACTTGTGGCAAAGGTGACATCCTGTGATATAAAATAACAAGAATTTATATCTTAACAGGTGATCAGACAGAAGGGGACACTCAAAAATATTGCATTAAAAAGGAAACAAGTCAGCAAACTGAGTAAGTACTGTTTTGTAATTGCACCCCCTGAACAGGCACATTTCCATGTATATGGGGTGGCAAGAAAATATCAAAAAAGGCCATCTAATCTCAAACCCTTTTTTTGTTGTATTCATTTATATGTTTGCATGGTATTCTGCGGACACATTTCATTGACCATTAGTATGCCCAACTTAAGCATTTTTAAATATTGTTTTGCTGACAGCCTCTGATATCACAGATGCATCTGGACAACATTGTAGACATTAGAAGATTTGACATTAATCAGTACAGCAATGAGAATTCCATATGTGCATTTTAGGACCTTATAGCCTTTTTAAAATAAACCTCAATTTATTGATTTTATATAGTCCCTTTTGTTTGCTTTATAGATAAAAATGTGCTAGTCATAATGTCCATTCTGCCATCAACAAGCCTGGGAACTTAGTTATTAGTTAGCTTCTGCAGAATGGATGTTTTTTTTTCTTTAAACAAACTCTTTAATAATATCGTACATCACCTGGAAATATATGTTTTAGCTAAAAGTATGAAATAGGTGCAAACCTACATAGTAAGTACTCAATAAACAGCCAATACAAGCCTTAAGATGAAGCCACGTTCAGCAGGTAATGTGATTTGTGACATTTCAGTATGTAGCCCATCATGATGGCACCAGCCAAAAACTATTGAATTACTTAAATGTTATTAGAAGGTGCCCAGATTGGATTCATTGACTAGAAGATATGTTATGTTGGTATATTTTTTTTACTATGACCTGCATACCCATGATGTATTTTTTACATATTGACAAAAAATTAACCCAAATGTATATCCACTTGATTTGCAGTTGTTCTGCAACAGTTTTGAATGGGGTAAGTACTCTGTATTTTAGTTTATGATTATGATGTATTGTTATTTATTAGTGTATACTATAAAGGGCTTACCTTTCTATGTGGCCCCCAACCTTAAAACCCTTTTAAGGTTCCCACATATACTTCATAATGGATCCTTAGTTGGAGGGTACATCATGAAATAAGAGGGGACTTTAAAGAGTCTATAAAATATTGTATTATACCCCCATACTTTATAGCCTTAATTCTTGATACACTCTCTAGCTAAGGGCACCTTAAAATCAAGTATTGTAGACCCATATTTTCGATACCAAATATTTTGAAAATACATTTGTTCCTGTTCATTAAATAAAATACTGTTTTACCCTTCTAATAAAAACACTCCATTCTATTCACCATCACCGTGAAGGTGATTTATGTATTTAGAATGCAAGGACATAAAAGTCCCAGTTGGTGTTTTGGTCAGGTATCCTAATACTTTGCTCTAGGCCTGACCCAGGGCAGCGCCCCCCTCCAGGGCCGCCTTCCTCACTGTAGGGTGCCAGAATATGACATCTGTCCCCCAATTTAGCAGTGGTGGCACTGCCGCCCCTTGGACCTTCCCCCCTAAGCCAGAATACATTGCTGCCATGGCCTTTTTATCCACAGTGAGCTTTGTGAATTTCTGCTATCAACTGATAAGCTGGAAAATTCCATATTTTCCTCATCCACACAAAACTAGTGGTTTTGGAAGTGGCATGTTGTGTCATTGGGTCATAGCTTCTATAAGAGATTACCATGTAAGACTGATGAGTTTTATTCATTTAATACCACTGTAGACTGTGTTCCATCAAGAACGGGCTATAGCTTAGAGGGTGATGAATTGCGTGGTTTGGACACTATTAAAATTGTAAATTTTGCCAAAAGAGAAGATTATTGTAGGGAATATAAAGTTGTATAAAGAGAATGAAGGGTGTTTGAGGAGAGATGACATTCATCTAAGGGTGAGTAAACTGTTTTGTTGTAAAACTATGAATGAATTGAGGAAATAAGGTTTTGTATCAGGAAAGCCATAGAGTAGGTTGCTAACGTATTACAACAGGGAAGTCAGTGCTTGCATAAGATGTTATAATGAATGCCACAGCGTTGAATAGGAACAAAGTGCCACATGTGGGAATATGATGTAAAACAAAAAAATAACTCAAAGCTGTGACGGTTCAAATGCCGCACTTTTCAACAGTGCTCAAAAATATATCCCATCTCCATGTGAGAGAATGAAACAGAACAAACAACTACCGCAGAACCAAGTGCCTTATTGTTAACTTGTATAACTTGGTTTTACAGGAATTGATGGAGCTTTCAGAATACCTTACGGTAAGATATTCACTATATAATGAATTACATTGTGTAAATGGTGGTAGACAAGCAACAATCCAACAACCTCCATGCTCTACCTGCTTCCACAGAGCAGCTAATGAGGATCTCCATGGACCACCAAGAAACTGGTTTTACACAGCATCCCCACAACCACAAAAACTGGTCATAAAATAGAAGAGTGGTTGTTATAATGCTATAATATTTGTGTGTTATTTCAGAATGTCTAAAACCCTGATAAAACCCAGGTATTCATAATTTTACAGTAATAATAATACTTATTATTATTATTCATGTTTCAATGTGTTCAGTAAATTAGACATTCATAATAGATATTAACATGGTCCAAATTTGCAGAGATATATCCCTTCAAAAACCTAACCAAGGCCTTATAAGTGACTGAAAATTTGAGGCTCGGAGAGTGGCAGCTGGGTGACGGACACAACCCGTGAATCCGAGGAAATAGTAGAATTCAGAGAATGAAACAATTGTCGCAATACAGAGTTCCAGATAGCCCTGACATGGCTATCGCCTCACATTTTGGCATCCTAGCCTTACACATGAAGCAATCTGCTTGCAGTTGCTCTAGCTGGCTTAACATGCCATCAAGTGAGGACTTTATATGTACGATTTTGCGAGGTTTAGTTAACGTTATGATGTCCCAACTGTAGGAGAGCATTTCCATGTGTGGATAGTCTGGCAGTGAACAGGGATATAACATAGGCTTCATAGCAATGGATTACAACGTGTGGTACTTTGGAAACATCTCGATCTGAAAGCAGCTGAAGTAAATTGCATTGTGTTGCATAGTTTAGCTTCAACTAAACTACTTCAAGACTTGAATGCACAGAGATCTACCTAAGTAGCAGAAGCTCCACAGAGCTTTAATGTTCATACTTTGCCTTTTATGATGAGGTTACGTGCTTCAAATACTTTCTGCCCAGTGACTACTAATAAAGGTGGAAGTGTAAATCAACAATGCCGGCAGTGTGTAACTACAAAAGAAAAAAATAATAATTAGAACAGATTCCGGTTACGGTGCCTTACATCATAGGTCTGTTTCTCAATCATTGTATTGAATGGTCTTTTGTCATATTTCAAACTCATTTGTGGTCTCTGTGTCTCTTTGTGCAGGAAGCTCTACAGAGGGAGCGGAAACTAAAAAAGAAACTAGCTGTCTTGCAAGAGCTTTTAAACTTGCTCGTACAAGCATCGGAGAAGTCATGGAAGGTACTTATTATGATATATAGGAACGTATACATTATCCAGTGCTATTCTGGGGCATTAACTTGATAGGGGCCGAGACGAGTGGTTCTGCAGAGTGTTTCACATAGAAACATTTTGTAAAGCATGTATATACTTACATGAAACAGACATACATGCAAAATAAAAAATTAAGGTGATGTTCCAACTATTTTATTTACCTATGTCAGGCACATGTGACAAAAGGGCAATTATTGGAAAATTAAAAGGGTTCTTAAAATATATATATTTTTTTAAAAATAAATAAAAAAATGGCGTATTTAATTGGGTACACTTACTAAGAAGACAAAAACCGTCAATTTGAAGTAATCATAAAACAACTGTGGTCTGCTTCCTCTGTAAAGAGTATGCGAGGCCTATAACAGGAAAAAATGAGCTTGCAGCTACAGCAAACAGGAAGCTCACGAAAGCCCTTATATGAGTTTCAGTTGGAAGATATTTTTGCATACAAAACATTCTGAGCTCTGGCGGAAGTAATAATAATATAGATAACGTGCAATAATACGTTTATGTTTCTGTTAAACGATAGGGTTTTTAAAAGTTATGGGCCTGTTCACTTTTTTCCTTTTACACTGGTGGCTACAATTTTGTTAACATTTGGTAGGTAGCGTTAAATTAAAAAAAACAAAAAACCCTGAACAATCCGATTCTCTAAAATACGGAATATTGAAAAATAAAATTGAAACTGTACTATAAATGTACAGTAGTGTATAGCTCCCCACAGAGAGGATAGTTTGTTATTGCATATATAATTTATAAAATATGTTCCCATGACCTTATACTTCCCACCCATGTGCTAAATACGCCAGGTTAATGAAGCTGAAGTTGATGAAGTGGCACCTTCTTTTAAACGAAGGTTTGGTCAATATTGTAATTGATAAATTTATGGCGGTTCTTGATGACGTGATTTTGTCATTGAAGTTTCAAAAACAGTCATTCTAATTTTTGTTTGTATCTTACAGGTTCAACTGAATGATGACAAACTCAAATGTAAAATTTCCAATCTAGAAAATCAGCTGTTTTTGTATTCTAAGGTAGGAATGAATTAATGTGTGTTTCAAATAAAACTTGATAGAAATGGGTATATTGGTAGGGCAATCACATTTAAAAATGGCCTCTATTACACTAAACATACGACATTACTATATATTGGATAGTGGCAGTACTAAAGAAATGACTGGTGAGTATACCTCTTATCCAAGCTTCCCCTGATGTTGGAGGGGGTCAGGGAATAGCAGCTTTATACCGTCATAATCAGGTCTGACTAATAAGTTGGCCTGCGGGACCGATCATGAAGTAAATGTTAGGGGAAGAGGATTGAATCTTATCTGAATACATCATTTAGTTACGTGTACAAAAAGGTACAAGACTAACTCAACTTAATAGTCATACGAGTCTTAAATTATAACTCACTTGTGTCATGACTCATTACAGAGGAAAAATCTCCATCAGCATATCAGCCTGTTCCAGCCAAAGGCTCTGTAGAAGAGGCTGTAAGGTTACTGCCCATTCTTGAATCAGCTAATCTAATATCTCTCCGAACTTGGTTAGCATAGTTAAAATAAATCATTCCAAGCAAGCAAACAGTTTTGACGCATTAATGCGCGCACTTCAGGTTTTAAACATTGTAAGAAACTATGAGCTTTGCTCTTGGGAGAGCAGGACTACTACTGAAGGTAGCCATTATATATTTTGAATTATGGTCACTCCTGTATTACCTGTTCTTTTAACATACCATGTCTGCTTTACTGAACATGACATTATTTTTTTCAATTTACAACAGAACATCCCAAGGACACATGTAAAAAAAATATTGCTCGAGATGGAGGACCAAAAACACACATATGAAGAGAAGGCCAAGGAATCACTTCAGAAGTTAGCTGAAGAAAAAATGGAAGCTGATAAAGACCTCCAGAACACCAAGGTATGTTGTAGATGAAAATGTATAATTTTCAATTTAAATCATCAGGAAGAAATTTAATTATTAAAATTAGGTAAGGTTTAAGTTTAAATGTGAACAAATTTTGAGACAATCAACACATATAGTTTTTTTTTAAATCTGGGTCTGTCCATTAAGAAATATGTTTTTTTTTTGTATGGACATTTTCACATGATGTAAGTATGTTGCAGGGTCCAGTAGAATGGTGCCCAGCATTTGCTTTAGGACATCTGCCCGAGTACCATATCATCCAGGGGGAATCCTACGAGCTATGTAAAAAAGAGCCAGTACCTGCATTGCAATGCCAGCACTTGTCTAAAATACACAGCGATATGCTTTATAAAACCTTAGGATTCCTATACCATGTCAAATCGTTTCAATCGCCAGGGGTTTCTTTGTAATTTTGTTTCACAAACAAGGAACTATCGTCCTCAGGGGCATATGTAGAAGCCCACATAATAGTGATAGGCACTATATTAAACAATAAATAATAATAATAAGATGTGGCAGGCATGTTTCCAACTTGCACAGTACCCTGAAGCTGGTCTTAACCTGGAACTGGATATTCCTGTCTGGTAAACTATTTAAATAATGACAAAGTTGGAGGTAAGGCAAATTATCTATTGATTGTATCTGCTTTGTCAGGAGCAGGCTATCAGGAGGTTGCAGGTTGCCCCCTTGAGGTAAAGCATCCATTCAGCTGATCATATGGGAAAAAGATGAGTTGGGCCACATCGAGTAGTAGATCTAAATCAGTGAGGTGCAACATTGGGTAAGGATAGGTAGTTGGTGTCTAGGAAGGATGTTACGTATTGGGCGTATGCTATTAAGTTCAGTAATAGGTTCCCATATAATACAAGAAAAGCAAACACACACCACTAGTGTAAATGAATAGATAATACTTTCCCTAATTAGACAGCAGCACCCAAATAAGCGTTCCTCCAACACTTAATAATCTATACAACTCTTGGAAAATGGGGCACACATCCACATAGGGGGAAAAGAGATTTTTGGCAAAAATCTTTTTTCCCTATGTAGATGTGCGCCCCATTTTGGAAGTATAGGTTCCCATATATGTAAGGGATATACTTGAGAGGTAAGGGTACAGCTGAATTTTTATGAGAGACATCAAGTTTATTTGGTAGAGAAATAGCTCACTTGAGAAGGACCGCTGTGCTACAATAAATCTCTGTACATGGTAAACATAACCTACCGATTTGTATATGCCTCCTCAGCAGCTGAAAACGTAAATATCGCTATTGACTTTGTCAAACAAATTAATTAAACATGGCTTGAAGAGAAGTACAGAACACTGCAGTGGAATATGGATGGATTGTAAATACAGTCCATGGGGTAAAACATTCAACTTAAAGTTATGGACCCCACAGGTCCGGGGTGAAGTATAAGACTATTTAGCTAAATTCAAAAGTTATGAGTCCCAAGTAACTGAATTATTATTATTTATTGTTTTATATAGTGCCATCGGATTCCATAGCGCTGTACAATGGGTAGACAGGACAAAATAAATAGAATATAACATAACAATTTGACTTACAGAGACAACAGGGGATGAGGGCCCTGCTCCAAGGAGCTTACAATCTAAGGAATGATTTGTTTGACTTTCAGGTGTTGATAGTGATAACGATTAATACATTTTAACGTTTAAATGAAATACTTCTGATATATTTACAGTCATTGGCCAATTAGAGGATATCTCCCCATATGTCCCATGCGGCCCACTGTCTGGAAAAAAAAAAGTAGCCCAGACAGCAGGACACTAGACAAAAATCTTGACTGATCAAGGAAAACTTTGTAAAAGTATTGTTGGAGTGTATGGACTATAATATTTTTTATTCCTCAAGATGGCGTCTCTAATAATGCAGATGCAATATTTATTTTATATTTCTAAAACTATAAAACCATATTGCCTGAATTCCATTCAGTGTTTCTAGAGGGACTTGGTGTGAATAATAAATGATCTATACACATCAATGAGATTATGTGTTTTAACCCAATCTTTGTAGATGTCTCTAATGATGTCATGGGATGAATGTGATTTGTGGAAGGAGGAATATAAAAGAATGAAGGAAGATTGGAGTAAACTGACCAGCAAGAACTGTGAGCTGAGGAATGAGTTGCAAGTTGTTCAGAGCAAGCTTAAGGTACCAAGAAACTATTAAAACAAACAAAGCATTATAGCTAAGCATCCCTCTATTTTGTATGAATTTAGTAAAATACCAGTGCTGCAAGTACAGGAAATGTCCTACAATGGGTCGTATGTTTGGGCATTCAGTAACACTCTAGCATTTGTAATCTAGTTAAAACTCATATAGGTTACCTTGCTCCAATCAAAAGATAGATGAAATTAAAATGCCTTTTTAGATGTGACACATGCATTTTCAACAAGGTGCCAGCAATTCCACTTTTAATAGGTTATTAAAATAAAAACTATTACATTTGATTATCCAGTTATGGCATGTGAAGTATGTCTATGCTAACTCTTTAAGGTTATCCACAAACATTTGACATGATAAGTGATTATATATACATAGTACTTTCTCAGTCAGATGCTGTGCCCTCCACTAATATTGGCACCTTTCTCAATTGTTTGATATCCATGAGAGCAGAGTATCTTTGTGTATTTTATGAAGAAAAGATAAAAAGGTTACACAATAAACGCACGCCTTCTTTGCTCATATTTACCAAGAGTGCCAATATTAGTGGAGGGCACTGTATATCAGTAGTACGTCTTATCAAATTCATATTTTTCGTATTTTGGCAGTGGCTGGAAGTACAAGATTCTCAAGTCCAGACGCTTCAAAACCACCTGCAAAGTGCAGAGAGAGAGGGGATTGATCTGCAAGTGTATAATGACCAACTACAGGAAGACAATGAACTGCTCAAGATCCAGCTTGACTCCATGGAAGGTCTGTAACAGACCACGGCCAATAAAGCTGAACTTAATTTAAAGATTTGTGAAAGCAGAAGCACAACTGAAAGCTATCAATTTGTCTGATGGTGGTTCAGATGAGAATGTGACCATCTTGTACTTTTCCTAAGATGGAGAGAGATTTGTTTTCACTTATCTTGCATATTTGTTCATTAGTATGCAACTAACCTTGCACTCTGATAATGGCAATTACAAAATATTGCATTGTCCTGTACGTTGACGTGCTTTCCTGTTAAGTGGAGGCCATTGTGGTCATATCTCCACAGTGTAAAAAAAAATTCTGTTCAGAAATAAAATGGCAGCTGTGGTTGCCAGAATAAATCTTTACAGTTTTTAATAGTAAATTGTACAATTTAAAACTGTTGTAATTTGCAACAACAACAAAAATACATTTTAAACTGGTAAATCCAACACTCATCTACAGATACCAGACAAGCCAGAAGGCTTGTTTTTCCCTCAGAAATCTCATGGTGCTGCCACAACCACAAGGGATTCTGGGTAGGTGCATGCAAATAAGGTCAACAATTATCACCTTTTGCCTCTATATCCACGTCCCAAATGTGGTCTTTTAGCTCCCCAAAAACCTGACAAATCCATGCATGTACTCAGGAGATGTTGCTGAATACATATTGGGGTGTCGTGTGACAGCGGCATATACCAGGAGCTGTTAATTCATACCTAAAGTACGTGTGTGGGGAAAAATACACACAAAAAATATTACTGCAAACTTTGAAAAAAATGCTGGTGGTAAAATGTGTGCATGCAAAGAGTTAAAATACCTGCATTTGAAATACCCTGGGGTGTCTAGTTTTCAAAAATATATGGTTTTATAGGACACGTTGAAATGGCCCGGCTCAAAGATGTACCAAATGGGGCATGGGCAGTGGATCACCAAATACAGATGAGTTCTTTTGTTAGGGAAGCTATAAATAATAGTTAATGTATTTTTTTAATTTTTTTTTTTAATGTGACTTACTACTATTATAGATATATTACATAGCCTACTAATCGATTGTTAGGGCTGCTCAATTCTAAGCAAACACAACTAGTTTTTGAAACTCTTCATATTAACATCATTTTACTGTACTTGTACACATTCTTATGTGTAAAGAATAACATATACATTTGTAAAATGTGATACAATTCCGTTCTGTATCCGCCTGACAGAAACATTATTTTAACCCTGTCAGCTTGTAGATTTCACTGTATTGTGTTGCTTTTTGTATTACAGTTTTCCTGTGTTTAAACGGCTGTAATCTCTAGATTCTACAAATAAATGTGATTCTTTTGGCGTATTCTTACTGTAAAAATAACAGTTGTATTTGGTTCTGGATTTTACAATTGTATTTTTGGTTTTTCAGAATATTCCTGTAAATTTATCACAGTTTTATTGATTTTCGATTTACACAATTTGTTGCTCCACCAGGGTGTTCTTGCTTAGCCCGTCTGTGACGCTTGCCAGCAATGCTATCCTTGGATCCCCTTTTCATTCAACAGTAATGCGTGCAAACTTTAGATGGTGGAGAAGATGAAAAAAACGAGCCTTTAACCCAGTCAACTAACAATTTGTACCTGTCTTTTATCCTTAGGGGAATTACGAAACATGGAGACGCAGAAACTTCTGTTGCAACAAAAGATACATGACCAACAAAGTAAGTGTAATGATTGACAGTCTGCAACATGATATGTATTAGCTGACCAAGTTGAAGTGTTTTTTTTGTCTTTGCAAGGATTTTCGGAAAGCAACAACCTTTTAAGAGATAGCTTTCTGATTGATGTGATATTGCTGAATGTATATATGTTTTAAAAAATTTTAAGATATGATTCCTTCAAGGTGATCATTTTGTCTAACAAAATCCTGCAAATCAAACCAGCACACTGATGATTGCACTTTTTTCTGCAACCTAAGACCTAAGTAAAATAAATCATAAATTATAAATCATAAATTATGTTTGGTTACAAAAAAGCTAGAAGCAAAAGAAAAAGAGACTGCAGGTAGATACCAATGAACACCGAGAAAGTAGCTCTTTCGTGAATCTTTTCCATTAATAGGTTACTTGTAGGATTTTTAATGTGTATTAAATACAAAGCAGCACTTGGACATAGGCAGCTTAGAGACCTTGGAGACATTTGTCAAGTGAATGTCATTACAGGTCAGGTCAACAGAAGAGAACACTCACATGCGTCAGATCCTCCAATCTAAATAGTCTAACTTCCATCAACAGGAGGCAAGCGAGTGCTCAGCTTAATCAGCAATTTTGTTTAATTCAACAAAGCACATATATAGTTAGTCAATAATTGAAAAGACAGAGTTAACCTGAATTGTTCTCAAATAGCCTAAGTATTGAATCAACTATTTAAAATAGCTGTATAAAAAGTGCCCATAAATTAAAAAAAACCTTCGGTGTAATGTATAAGTAAAAGTATTTTAAAGACAAAATAAATCGAAAATAGTCATTCTTTAATGTGAAGTGTGATTGTGATTATTGGTTAAATATAGAAATAAAATATAATGTGATATGATAAAATGTAATTAAAATGAAATATCATTAAAGAAAAAAATAACAGAAATTAATCAATAAATTGAATGAGTGATAAAGTTAAATTGCAAATAATATGTAGTACTAGTATAGAAAGAATACACCCTCCCTTACTAAATAAATAGTTAGACCAAAATTCATACAAAAACATAAAAATATCTAAATACAAGAATATAAAATATAATAAAATCACTTAATGGATCTCTCACAAGGGAGCCGGAGGTTAGAACATTGGCAGATTGATTGTGATTCTGCATTTGCCTCTATCACGGTGACTTTTTTTTACAAAGTTTAAAATACACTAAGAGAACAAATCTGTGATTTTTTTATGTTTAGGTGAGATTGTATCCATCAGTCAGAGAAGTTGCCCAAACTGCGTCCAAGACATGAAGGGCCAGCCAGTGGATCAAGCATCCAACGAACAGAGTGACCAATTATGTTTGGTTACAAAAAAGCTAGAATCAAAAGAAAAAGAGGTACATTATTGTTAATCTACATGGCGGATGTATTGTTCATCAATAAGGAAACCTCACTTAAATATAATTTATACAGGGTAATCCAAGCTATTCTTGGGGTTGGTCTATCATAAAGTAAGATGAGGAAATTGAGATGAAACTTTACTCTCTTGCAAACTCTCCTGTCAACTCCCTGTTTAGTGAATAAACCTACATGCACAAACTACTCATTCGATAAGACTCACCATTAATTGAAATTATAAAGGACCTCCATGCAAGTCAATAAACTTTCATGCAGGATAACAAATACCTTGAAGCACACCAGACTTTCAGGCATCCTAAAAAGGGCAGATTTTTGACCAAACAAAAACCCAGGCAATAGCCCCTTTGCCACCTCACACACAAACACTCTTCTCTTACATTTATAGTGCCTGTATGCGCATATACCTCCTGTGTGTGTCCCCTATACACTGTGGAGCCCCTTGCTATGCCCCAAGCAGTTGCTAGACCTACTTCTACATGTTGCAGACATGTTCTTGGGTTACTACTGATGGCCCCCTTCCAGGCAGCTGTCTAATCCACTCTGCATTATGACCAACCCTGGTCCTGGCTATGACAAAAGCAACACATTTCTGAATAATGTGTTGGCTAAACAGCAAAATAATGGACTGTAAAAGAAACTACAAAAAAATCCATCCTGACCCGTTTCCACCAATAGGTGGCACTGTTTGTACGCATCTTGGGCAAATACTCTGCATTGTTAATAATAATAGATTTGTAAAATATGATCAAATAGCTTAAGGATCTGTAAACGTGCATTACTCATTTGTCCCATAACAGTTTTTCAAACTCCATTCCTAGAGGGTCTCATTCAACCAAGATTTACACAATGCTTTTTATTAATAATACATATTTAGTAAAGAGATTGATATGATTTTGACATACCTGGCCATTACTGTGACAAATATTATAAAAAAACAAACAAACAAAAAACAGTGTTGTTTACTTAAGTCAGACGCTGCGGTAAAATAATTAAAAAGGCATGCAAGACCATTAAAAGATGTACTTTAATCCTAGCAGGACACTTTCTGTGTGAATGGAGTGTCACTTGGATTAGCATTTTCCACCTAAGCTATTGTGCTCAATTGTATTGAGTCTTCAAAGGAATAAAGGGAAATGCGTGAATTTGCAGGATAATACATATACCGCTATGTGTTTGTTATTCACAGCTCAGACTGGGAACAGAGAAAATTTGGCACCTTCCACCTGTGACTTAAACTTTTTTTCGCCGTTGTTACCTTAAGAAAACAATAAAAGACCAAACCCATAGTGCCGCATTTACATATCAGAAAAAAAGAACTTTTATAAGCAATATAAAGGCAGACTTTAACTTCCAGCAAAGGGAGATGGATCTATGGACACAGTCTTGTAAATTAAAAATAATTTAAAAATGCAGCACTAGTAAAGTGTTAAATTGTTGGTAGAAATATGTCTTTTACATGCACACCTGGGAGTTTCCCAGCCAGACTGACCCTTCTGCTCCATATGGTAGCGGGAGGAGACGGGAAGACGTGTCAGGGTTACCCTGTATAGGAATCATAGATTAACATCAGAAAGAAAGCTGGCAGTTGCCATGGCATTTGACTTGCCTGTGTCTACCATGTAAAAAAACATTTTATGTCTTCTAAAGGGCCTATAACCCATGAGGACCTCAGCCAGGTGGTGAGGCCACTTTACACACTTATGTAACACAATGTTCTAAACACAGAATTTATTGGCAGGTATATTCAGGCCATCTAGTCTGCACTTTTTTCTGATGTAAAGACTCAGAGCTTAATCAGCCATTGTTCTTGATTTATATTTGGGTAAGGTATATGCCTGTCCTTTTTGTGTTTGAATTCCCTCACTCTATTAGCCGCTATGACTTCTGCTGGGAGGCTGTTCCATTTATACAATATCTCACAAAAGTGAGTACACCCCTCACATTTTTGTAAATATTTTATTATATCTTTTCATGTGATAACACTGAGGAAATGACACTCTGCTACAATGTAAAGCAGCGAGTGTACAACCTGTATAACAGTGTACATTTGCTGTCCCCTCAAAATAACTCAGCACACAGCCATTAATGTCTAACACCTTGGCAACAAAAGTGAGTACACCCCTAAATGGAAAGGTCCAAATTGGGCCCAAAGTGTCAATATTTTGTGTGGCCACCATTATTTCTCAGCACTGCCTTAACCCTCTTGGGTATGGAGTTCACCAGAGTTTCACAGGTTGCCACTGGAGTCCTCCTCCACTCCTCCATGACTACATCACAGAGCTGGTGGATGTTAGGAGACCTTGGACTACCCCACCTTCCGTTTGAGGATGCCCCACAGATGCTCAGTAGGGTTTAGGTCTGGAGACATGCTTGGCCAGTCCATCACATTTACCCTGAGCTTCTTTAGTAATGCAGTGATCATCTTGTGTTTGGGGTCATTATAATTTTGGTGTGTTTGGGGTCGTTATCATTTTGGAATACTGCCCTGTGGCCCAGTCTCCAAAGGGAGGGGTTCATGCACAGTACGTGCTGGCATTCATGGTTCCCTCAATGAACTGTAGCTCCCCAGTGCCGGAGCAGTCATGTAGGCCCAGACCATGACACTCCCTCCACCATGCTTGACTGTAGGCAAGACACACTTGTCTTTGTACTCCTCACCTGGTTGCTGCCACACACGCTTGACACCATTTGAAGTTTATCTTGGTCTCATCGGACCACAGGACATGGTTCCAGCAATCCATGTCCTTAGTCTGCTTGTCTTCAGCAAACTGTTTGCGGGCTTTCTTGTGCATCATAGAAGAGGCTTCCTTCAGTGTGTGGTGTATGATCTGAGCACTGACAGGCTGACCCTCCACCCCTTCAACTTCTGCAGCAGTGCTGGCAGCACTCATATGTCTATTTCCCAAAGACAACCTCTGGATATGACGCTGCGCACATGCACACAACTTCTTTGGTCGACCATGGCGAGGCCTTTTCTGAGTGGAACCTGTCCTGTGAAACTGCTGTATGGCCCACCGTGTATTGCCCACCGTGCTGCGGCTAAGTTTCAGGGTCTTGGCAATCTTCTTATAGCCTAGGCCATCCTTTTGTAGAGCAACAATTCTTTTTTTCAGATCCTCGGAGAGTTTTTTGCCATAAGGTGCCATGTTGAACTTCCAGTGACCAGTATAAGAGAGTGTGAGAGAGATAACACCAGATTTAACACACCTGCTCCCCATTCACACCTGAGACCTTGTCACACTAACGAGTGGCATTACACCGGGGAGGGGAAATGGCTAATTGGGCCCAATTTGGACATTTCCACTTAGGGTGTGCTTACTTTTGTTGCCAAGGTGTTAGACATTAATAGCTGTGTGTTGAGTTATTTTGAGGGGACAGCAAATTTACACTGTTATACAGGCTGTTCACTTACTACTTTACATTGTAGCAGAGCGTCATTTCTTCAGTGTTGTCACATGAAAAGATATAATAAAATATTTACAAAAATGTGAGGGGTGTACTGACTTTTGTGAGCTACTGTATACCACCTTCTCAATAAAGTAAAACTTTCTTGCATCACATCTCAGCCCTTAACCCACTAGTTTCAGATTGACTTTTGTCTCTCTAACAGTTCTGCTTTCAAATAAATGTCCCTCCTGTACTTTGTTTTAATTATTGTATTTGGTTAAACCCATTTAAAGATGGCTTGTTTATTATCCACTAGTGTGACGTACTGAATACTGAGATGGAATCACTCACCATGGAATACAGGGCATGTAAAGACACACTGCAGCAGTGCAGAGAGAATTTAAAGGGAATTCCTGTGCAGAAATCCAAGGTAACTTTTTTAATAACTTAAATGGGAACCATAAACTTACTGAGTCCAGCACTGAAAACCATCTGTCAGTTACATTAATAGAATTTTAAAAGATGTTTAGTTAGATTTATTACACTCCGATACCTTCTTAAGGCATTGTCAAGCAATTTAATGCAAATATCCCATCATTTGCCATAACCCCACAATGTAGATCACTTGAGAATCATACTTTCAGCAAAGGAGGAAGTTGTAAAACAATTTAAGGACCCTACCTACATTGTTTGAGCAGATAAGACAATAAACTGTGCCATTACATAATGCCTATATCTGTGCAGTTCTCTACTACCAAAAATTCCAAATTAAAACATAACATAGCAGCGTTCACATACATTGGTTATATACTCTGATCAGCCATAACATTGTCATTAACATGACAGATGAAGTGAGTAACACTGATAATCTTGTTATCATGGCACCTGTCAGTGGGTGGGATACATTAGGCAGCAAATGTACAACATTTCTTCCTCAAAATTGATATGTTAGAAGCAGGAAAAATGGGCAAGCGTAAAGATCTGAGCGACTTTGATAATGGCCACATTGTGATAGGTAGATGACTGGGTAAGAGCATTTCCAAAACTGTAGCTCTTGTGGGGTGTTCCCAGTCTGTAGTGGTCAGCACCTATCAAAAGTGGAAGGAAGAAAAGGCGGTGAACCGGCGACAGGGTCAAGGGTGGCCAATGCTCATTGATGCATATGGGGGGTGAAGGCTGGCCAGTGTGGTCAAATCCAATCTACTGTGGCTCAAATTGCTGAAAAGGTTAATGCTGGTTCTGATAGAAAGGTGTCAGAACATACAGTGCATCACAGGTTTGTTGGGTATGGGGCTGTATAGCCCCAGACCTGTCAGGGTGCCCATGCTGACCCCTGTCTACTGCCGAAAGTGTGAGCATAAGAACTGAACCACAGAGCAATGGAGGGATGGTGGCCTGATCTGATGAATCACGTTTCCTTTTACATCACATGGTTTGCCGGATGTGTGTGTGTCACTTACATGGAGAACACATGGCACCAGGAAGCATCCATGGAGAAGCATTACAAGACTTAAAAGATCTGATGCTAACGCCTTGGTGCTAAAACCACAGCACACCATCAGAGGTCTAGTGAAGTCCACGCATCGACGGGTCAGGGATGTTTTGGCGACAAAAGGGGGACCTTTAGGCAAGTGCCCATAATGTTATGGCTGATCACATCATGCAACAGTTCCCTTTTAAAGGAATAGCCCATTTTGTAATAAAAACACTTCAATTGACTATAATTTATTTTGAGACGAAAGAAAGACCATATAAAACCAACAATATCCATTTTATTGACCTTATAGAAAAGTGCTGAGACAGTACCGGGAGGTTTTGGGAACTCACCTGCTCAGGCTTCAGTAGGTTAAGCACTGTAGCAATATTTACCTTAATGCAAGCTATGTAGCCTTTTCCCATTCTCAGTTAAGTTTGCCTCAGATGCATAATGATTTGTGTTCAGGGTTAAGACAGTTGCAAAAAAAAAAATGCAGAATAATTATACAGCTTTAGCATTGAGGTGGTTAATTTTCTGACCATCACAATATACATCAGAAATAAACCTTTGCTTGTTTCTTCTTTCCACAGGGCCACATCTCTTGCTGGGTGCCAGTCTTAATTCTTTTTTTTGCAGGTCTTACGATGTTTATTATATCTGCTCATATAGAATGTGTTATACACTGAAACCATGAACGACTTTAAATTTTCATACTGACCGAGTTTGATGTTATTTTTGTTTGCCATTTAAATAGACTTTTAAATAAAACAGTTTCATCACCATTGCGAGATGTAAGGATCTTTCAAACCTTCAAAGCAAGCAACAATTATATATGATGTGTAAAAAACATTTTTTTGTTACAATATAAATAACTATGACTATGTGAGCAATATGTACAATGTATTGGTCTAGATCAGAAGTTTTCTGGCTTGCCAGGGTTTCGGCAAGCTAGTTGTTCTAGATACACACACCACCCTCCTAATTTATGACTAGATCGAAATCACACATTCATCTTGCATTCCATCAGGATCTATAGTACACTTTAAATGTTACACTGATCTCAGTACATAACAAACATATGGTGTATTGCATTATTTTCAGTGGTCAATTATCCACAGAACATAATCTGTAGAGGGACAGGCCAAGACCAGGTGGGGTTGGGGTGTGGGGGTGGCCAATGGGTCTAGACCCACCACTCCCAGAAAAAAAAGTCTGTCTATGGGGGCTTAGCCCAAGAGGACTTACGAATGCTATAAACAAGTGACCAATCTTTATGATATCCCACAAGGATTTTTGTGCGGTGTGTTGGTACCAAGGGAGCCCTGCCGACTTTATTCTGAGCTGTGGTGGACACTTAGCCAGGCCAAACCATTGGGTCATCAAAGGCTTCTGCTTTTCTCCGAGGAAACAGCAACATTTTGTTTGTGTTTTGTATAAAAAAAATATGTTACTTGGCGCCATACCGAACGCCATGCTGATGCAACAAACCTATTTTCAAGTAAATTCCACTATTCACAACAGACTAGGGTAATTCCTCTTTTACGGTTTATTGAGGTGAGATGGTCAAAAAAGTATATAACCTTTGAGTATTATTACATTTCTTCACATGATGTGGTGTTTGGGAAGAATCTATTTGCAAACAACATGTTGGTCAAGGAAAGCAGAAACTTTGCTTCTCACACATTTTTGGGCCAATCAGTTAACAAATATGTATTTAGAATACTTAAATGCCTTCAAAGAGCAACAGCAGTTAGGGTTACAGTATCCGTTATAATTTCAAGGTCCTTAAAATGACTTTGGCTAAGAAACGTTTGCCTCAACTTCTCAAACCAATCTTCTAATTTTTTCTGTAAGAAGTGGCACACAGACTCGGGTACAGTGAAGGAATAAATGTGTGTCCTTTGGAGTCCTAACCTAGAGCAATCAGCACGGACAGTGAAATGTCTCAGGGGCACCAAAGACAAGCAATTCTCAAAGCTGTTTGTAGTGTCAAACCAGTATACCGCAGGGAAATTTAACAGGAATCCAAAGATTGTGCAGAGGTTCCAGTCTGGAAACTGAAAATCACCTACAGATACAGTAGCTGGTTGCTCATGTTCGTAATGTGTTAGATAATCCAAGAGGTAATTGAGCTGAGACTGTATCAATGGGACATCATCTCTGTTACATACCACAGGCTGATTGAGCGATGCTGAAACATCTATTAGATAGAAATCATCACTATGAACCAATGCACTTATGCAGGACATAGCCCTGGCAACATTAACGATTAGAATGTTATCTGCAATGTTCAGGATGTGCAAATGTCCCTTTATGAAGCCCATACGCTGAAGTTCTTCAACATACCCCTGTATCTGGTGCACACCTGCTCCGCTATAGTCGTAAAGAAAACATGGCTTTAGTCCACAGTCCACAGACAGAATGTCAGCAGCAAGTTTCAAGGAGACTGTAACAGAGAAAAGCCTCTTCTTACGTTCTTTAAGGTGACGTGAAGAAGCCAAATGAAGTTCTTCCTGGAGAGACATCACACTTGGAAGGGAGATGTCTACAGATGCATCAACCACAAAGCAGCATCTTCTTTCATCTGTTCAAAAACCAAAAATATTGTCACTTGCATGTGACTTACTGGTGAATCCACCTAATCTCCATAACACTCTGATGCTGTAGGTTCTTTCTCACTAAGAGATGGGTATATGGAACAGCACCTTTGAGATAGCTTACTATTAAATAGTCATTACATCGGTACATCAGTATCACACTACTAGGGAGCTGCTTTTTTAAATGTGGATGACCCTTAAAGGGAGGGGTTGGGGCTGTATTTCAGAGGGTAACTAACATTTACAGCCTTCAGCATAAATACAATTTCTCCACTAAATCTACCTATAAAGTCTGCTTTCTGCTTGAACAAAAAAACATACATAATTATTTGGTTAAATGTAAGCTCATTTGAGCAGGGCCCTCCTCACCTGTTGTCTCTGTAAGTTAATTTGTTATGTTATATACTACTTGTTATGTCCTGTTTACCCATTGTACAGCGCTACAGAATATGATGGTGCTATATAAAACAATAAAAAAATAATAATAATAAGAGATTGAGATCTGTGAGAACTAGCATATTAATGTTATCTATCCCAGACTCACTTTCCTTCTCGCTCTCCTACCATCAAAATATGAAACAGTAGCTCCCACCACATTTTGTATTATATCAGATTTAAAATAGATCTACATTTTTTGCCATGTTCTTAAAAAAGTTACAAAATAATAGAATATCACCTTGACTATTGAAAACAGACAGAGAAGCAGACTTACAGATGGAGAAACTAGAATTACAATAAATAATTACGCCAGTGTGGTGTTTTAGCAATGAAAGTCACAAAATACATCACTGACAACAACGAACGGTCTGGAGACAGTTTATTGGGATAAAATGAGAGAAACTTATTTGTTAGATCAGCGCGAACCTACATTATTGCATGCAGAACTGATATGTACACTAAAGTGAAAAGTACTTATAGACTTTATATACATGGAGCTCCTCACAACTGCCTTAACAAAGAAATAACAGACACTTGGGACTTACAAGCTGCAGACTGGCTGAGGTAAGTAACCTAACAAAGCAGCTTTTAAAAGATGCAGTATATATATATATATATATATATATATATATATACACACACACATATATATACACACACACATGTATGCATATGTGTATTTATATATACATGTATGTATATACGTGTATGTGTATATATATATATATACACAGACATGTGTCACACTAGAGTTAACATGCTGATAGGTAAATAGTCATTTTGTTGCATGAAATAGCCCTTCCAAACCTGTATCCTTCAATTTAAGTATTTTATGCAACAGACCTAAGATCAAGTAATTAACATCTGCACACAAGACACGTACAATTCCGTACAATTCCGTACAATCCCACACCTACATGCTGGATGCTGCTGCTGCTGCTGCTTCTTCCTGTTCCTAATAACGTGGAAGCTGAAAGGCACTGTAGCCACGCCCCCAGTTAAAGACACAGCGTCAAGCTGTGACTACGTTGCCGTGGCTCGGGCTGCACTTGCTGAGAGGATCGGTGGATCAAACTTCCGGTATATGTGGCTGCGCTGCATAGATACACACTAACACATTTGTTCTCCTGCTCCTCCGTCTCCCAGGCGCCACTAGACTCTCCCCTGACATACTGTATGCTGGCACCCACACACATGCAAACACCAAATACCAACACACACAAACCTACCTAACACCATACACTAACATACTTACACACTCTAATACCAAACATTAACAGACACACATGCCCAGTGGCAGCTGGGGGTAATTCCAATGGGGGTTCACAATATATGCATTTTGAAAATAAAATGTACATTTACGATGTAATGTACAGGTTAAAATACATTATTAATACATGAATTAACCCTTAACACCCCATCAACCATAACTGCACGTGGGATAGACATAGGCAGGATACAACAGGGGACAGGAGGCTTCATGGCACGTGAACCCCAAAGCGCAAAAGGAAAATAAAATTGCAAAATTCATCAAAAATCCTCCTATGGAGGAGCCTCCACTGCACATGCCAATACCTTACAGCCAGTGGCGACTCTAGAAACAATATATAGGGGGCACAGTCAAACTGGGCGGGCATTCATAATTTCCAAAAATAATGTGCTATGGAATTATACTTTTGTTATTGGGCTAAAATAATACTTGGTCATTCAACACGGGAAGCCTGAAGCCACAATTGAGTGCGACTAATCCTTGAAATAAATATTATAACAATAAATAACTTTTCCACTAAATGATTTCAGGGCCTTGAACGTTTTGTCCCCTGAAGTCACTACAACTTCAGGAGGGCATTTTATCTCTGGATAAATATAAATTAAATAATTCCTACTGTAAGTTAAGTGCCAGGAAACAGATGACCAAACACACACACCAACCCAGGATTTGTCACACCAACACCCAGATGCACACACCAGGACAGGCTCTGCCACACAGACACCCACACACATCAGGACAGACTCTGCCACACCCACATCCAAACACA
>VKOC01020214.1:0-18749 GCA_009364415.1 Spea multiplicata | reverse complement strand
GGTGTTATGCTGAATGTAAGTGTGTGAGAGTGATTGGTGTTATGCTGAATGTAAGTGTGTGAGAGTGATGGGTGTTATGCTGAATGTTTGTGAATGAGGGTTTCAGATAGCATGGATGTGTAAGTGTTGGGGGATAGCTTGGCATAGGGAGTCCGTAATCACATTCCGTTCATGCCCAGATTCCAGCATGTAGTGGCTGCCTAGGCATGATAGGAGTGTGATTGCTGTTATAAATTATTTTTTGGTCCAACTTCGGTGTGTTAACACTTTTATTGGACAGAATGACAGTATTAATATATATATAATTGCAAACAGCAAGCACACTCCTATCATGCTAAGTCAGCCAGCACATGCTAGAACCTGGGCATGATAGTATTGTGATTGTTGTTATATGTATGTATATATATATATATGTAGTGTATATGTACCATTTTATAATCGGCCCCCCTACTTTGGTCCCTGGCCCCCCATGTGCCCCCCCTAAATATGAAAGCTGGAGACGCCACTGCTACCCAGGTATTGAAAGAAAAAGTTTCACAGAGGGTGGAGAATTGGATTCAAGTACAAATTATAGGTGCCTTAGGTTTTCATCAAATGACTCTAAAATTATTCTGGAAGGCAATAGTCATAAGACAGACCCATACCTCTTTGTAATTCACGATATTGAGAAAGGAGGGACTACTTTCTGAAAGTGTTACAGTAACTTAAGCAGCGTTACCTTTAAGACTCCAGCCACAAAGATAGCACCCCTAGTCTTTTTTACTGTATATCCTTCTTATCCTCATATTAAAAATGTTCCTTATCTTGTTATACAAAACTTCAAAAGAATAGAAAAATGTTTTGTTTTTTTTTTACAAACATCGCAGCTACAGTTTTTTCCAGTTTTAATTAATAAAGGATATATTTTAGATATATTGTTATTTGGAGAAAAAAAAGCAAGAAAAAATATAGCACACTTTATGTTTATGTATACAAAACAAAGCAAGAATTTAACTCATACTATTGAGCTATTACTATTCTTTATTTATTACTAAGTGCCTATCTAAGGCATGAATATTGGAAATTCAGTCACACTACATGATCATATATTGCTTAACCTGCCCTATGTCAAACGTGCCCTTCCAAGCGGACTGTGTGCCTTTCGTGCCCTTCCAAGTGGGCTCCCTGCCAAAAGACTTATTACCGGTATTTTATTTTGCCATACGTTTGGTTTCGTGCTTAGACTGTATTACCCTTATTTGCTGGTCCTGTTATATACATAAAATACACTGCATTACCTGGATTTCTGCTTGTGGTGTCTTTGTTTGCATAATCATGCACCGTGGGTTACAGACTGAATCCCAAGTATCCCCTGCGCATGGGCTCCTACCCGACCTGATCACCCAAGTTCTGACACTGAGACAAACATAACGGGTGGGGCACACCTTATAAAGGCAACAGAGCTGAAGCAAAGAGCAGAACTGGAATCAAGGAATCAGAAGCACAGAACAGAGCATAAGGAAATCCAGGAATGGGGACAGTAGCAAGACAAGGGAAACTAAAGACATGCAGCTCCGTGGCCTGGATGGGGCCTGACACTGAGTCCTTAATTATAGGGCTATGCGGGACATTATATGTCCTGAACAAACATGTTATAGGTACAAAAGGCCTTGTAAATGCATCCCATGGAGGAGTATAAATAGTAAAATGGGCACTGTAGCCAGCTTATTGCGTAGTAATACAGCGGAGATGCAGATCTGTCCCCAGTTTTGCAGTGGAGGGACTGCCACCCTAGGCCAGAATACATTGCTGTATAATGTTAGACTATATATTTTTTTCCTTACTGAATTTTATTAGCTCATATAAAGGGGTAGTTATGATCTCACCTCCACTCCTCTGGTGTGTTCTTGGAGAAAAAATTGTATGCGACCAATGAGATTTTCTGAGTTTTGTAACTATACAAGAATCAATCAGCAAACCAATAAACATTAGAGCCCAGAAAACTAGGTTACATGCTAACATACAAATAATTGAAAACATAATTCCGAGTTTCTGTAGTACACTCTCTGAAAGCATCTACAAAAGGAACACGTTCAAGAAAGCAGCCCTTCTATTCAGGGATGGCCCAAGAACAAATTATTTTGGTACCTGTTTAGTGTCACTTAAAATTGTTTTAGTGGTCATTATGT
Source organism: Spea multiplicata (assembly GCA_009364415.1). NCBI lineage: Eukaryota > Metazoa > Chordata > Amphibia > Anura > Pelobatidae > Spea > Spea multiplicata. The sequence goes on along the minus strand of VKOC01020214.1, from coordinate 16,581 downwards.
AACAAGCAATGGTTATAATTATTAAAGACACAAATGAAGACGCATACGCTCTTTAACCCTTTTGGTACAATTTGTGTATAAACTGTATATTGAAAAGAATAGCAAACTCATAAATATCCCTATTAGAATGCCCGTGAAAGAAAACATGTTACCAAATTATAGAGCTTACAAAATGTCCTGCATTTTGTGTTACCACCTCTTAACATATTCCATAACAGTTTTCTTTAGGAGATTTTATTTTTTTATGTAAGCCGCCTCCCAAAGCTTATTTGACACCAGTTAAATGGTTAAAAGTAAAATTGGTAGACGTGACAGAAAATTTAGTAGCAGATCTTCAATATCCATATGGTGCATTAAAATTGTTGCCATACAGGCAATTCTGTAAATTGATGAATGTCAAGTAGATTTTTTATAGTGGCAGATTTACTTTAAGTATCTACCTGGAATGTTTTCAGAGCTATCTCATTGATTCGTTGAGTTCAAATGAGAACTTTTTCATCTAGTTTATCTAAAATATTTATCTAGTTTTAAATGTATTAATGCCGTGATGTAATATTTAAGGAGCAAATTACACTGGTTCCACAAAACAGTGTTCAGTTTGTTTATGCAATGCAATCATGTTTTATTTGTTATTAAGATGCTGGGAAGTTAAAACGAAAATAATACTGTGACACTAAAAATACTTAAGTTGACAAGTTCAAAATTATGGAATGAGCATAGCACGTTCATGAACCAGATGAAATAAATCACTGATGCAACTAGAATAATTCAGGTGATTGTAATTAAAAGATAGTGTATGGCTATGAGGTTATAAAATGTTTGGCATGAACTTATTAAAACATTCTTCAACAGTCACTGTGGATTTGAATATAATATGCAAGAAGGTATTGACTTTAGTATTATTAGAAATTTAAAATAGGTAGGACATGCAATATACTAAAGCAGGTACTCAAGAGGAACATAGGAATAATGAATTTAATTTTAATGATATCTTTGGACAGTATAATATCTTCTTACAAAAGGTTCAAGTGAATGAGAAAGAAGTGATATATATATTAAACCTTAAATGTTTCTATAACAGATGGAGTTTTATTGTTACAAAGTGGGTTGGAAACTTAGTTCCACTCAAGTAGTTTTAAACTCAGAATAGAAGATCAATGCAAACAAGGACAGTGGCTTACAGCTTCTTAAAGCACGAAGATTTAATTGAATACCCTTGTTAAAAAAACCCACATTATTAATTAGAACAGCAAATAAATTAAAGTCAACAGCCAGACAAAAATCACTTCTATATAATATAGCTGCACGTATTGTCCATTAGACGTGCTTGAATCCAATGAACAAATCATGTAACATCTAAATAAACAAATGTTAAAAAACCAGACAGAATGTAACCTGGTAGCATTTTCTTGGTGAAAACAGCACATCTAAATAAAAATATATAACATTTTTAACACAAGTAATCAACATATTGCCAACCATATCTCCTTCTTCCTCACGGATCTCCCAGTATCGTTCCAGGAGATAACTCATTGCCACCCCTTCAGAGGGTCAACATGTGTGGACCACTGACTGGAAAATGAAAGGGGATTTTGAGTAAACCAACTGTCCTCCAACCTGGCAATTTCTCACACTAAAGATCTACAGAGTATTTATGTCAGTCTCTTGCAATGTACGCAAACAGGATTATTGTATTCTGTGTTTTTAAATACCAATGAGATCTGTTTTGTTGCTTTCATAAAAATGTTTGAATAAATGGTTCCCAAAGAGAAAATAATTTCTTGCCCTGCTTGTCCTTATCTTGAAATTTCATAACCATTCATAATACATTTATTGTGTGACCGTCTGTTTCCAATAAGTAAAAATACAAGGCTTTTCTTATAGCCCAAAATCTAGCATCACATTTACTGCTGATATAGTAAAATAGTCTAAAAATCTTTAAATGCCAAGAGCCAGCTGGTGTTAAATAATCATAAAGCATTTCTGACATTACCTTTCATACAAGCGTTGACTCCCTTCAATCCTATGTAGCCACGTAATTATTATTATTATTTATTCTTTTATATAGCGCAATCAAATTCTGTATCGCTGTACAATGGGTTGACAGGACAGAACAAGTAGTATGTAACAAAACAATTTAACTTACAGAGACAACAGGTGGATTTAGGGTGTATTACACAATAGGTAAAAGTGCCATTTTTAGGGACAGCAGTTTTTAGAGGCAGACTGAATGTGGGGGGAGAATGAAAGGTTGGAGTCAAGGGTAACACCAAGACAGAGGGCATGAGGAGACAGGAGGTGATAGCACCATTAACATTGAGGGAAACTGATGGGGAAATCTTAGTGTTGGAGGGAGGAAAGATGACAAGTTCGGTTTTGGAGAGATTGAGTTTCAGGAAATGTACTGACATCTAGGTAGAGACAGAGGGGAGGCAGTTAGTTACACAATCTAAGACAGAGTGAGAGAGATCAGGAGAGGATAAATAGATCTGGTGGTATTGAAAGCCAAAGGATGAGATTAGTTTGCCAAGTAAGGAAGTGTAGAAAGAGAACCGAAGGGGTCCTAGAATTGAGCCTTGGGGTTCCCTGACTTAGAGGGGGAGGGGAAATGTTACTGGAGACAGAGATGCTGAAGGTACGATCAGAGAGGTAGGAAGTAAACCAGGAGAGAACAGAGACCGGAGACCAAGAGCATGAAGAGTTTGAAGAAGAAGAGGGCAGTCCACAGTGTCAAAAGCAGGTGAAAGGTCCAGTAGGATTAGCATGGAGTAGTAGCCCTTGGATTTAGCAGTGAGTAGGTCATTTGTAACTTTAATAAGGGTGGTCTCAGTAGAGTGTCGAGGGCAAAAACCAGATTGAAGAGGGTCAGGTAGGGAGTTTGAATCAAGAAGTTAATTGGGTATAAACAATTCTTTCAAGAAGCTTAGAGGTGAGAGGAAGTAGAGAGATGGGACAGTAATTGGACAGATCAGGGAGAGCTTTTTCAAGATTGGAGTAATGGTAGCATGCTTGAAGGAGGGTGGGACAGATCCAGTAGTTAGGGAGAGGTTGAAGATATGAGCTAGAGAAGGGGCAAGAATAGATGAAAGAGACTGGGTGAGATGGGAAGGGATCGAGTCAGGGGGGCATGTGGTTGGACAAGAGGAAAGAAGAAGAGCACGTACCTCCTCTTCAGTGACAGCAGATCATTGATGTATTGTAGTGAGGGGAGAAGAGGTCAGTGGGTAGGAGGGTGCATAGTCAGAGGGAGGGTGAGGGCAGGGTGGTGACTGTGTAGATATGTCATATCTGATAGTTTAGATTTTATTATTGAAATACGTGGCAAAGTCAGATTAAGATTAGTGAAAGCGGCAATAGGGGTAGGTCGAAGAAGGGAATTAAACGTGATAAAGAGTCGTTTAGGGTTCTGAAACACGGAGGGGATGAGGGAGGTGAAGTAGGTTTCTATAGCAAGGTTGAGAGCAGAGTAGTAGGAAAGTAGCATAAATTTGTAGTGCAGAAAGTCAGCCATGGAATGAGACTTTTGCCAACTACACTCAGCAGTGCGGGAACAACCTCGTAGGTGTTGGGTTACAGACGTGTGCCAGGGTTGGGAACGTGAACATCATGAAGAGCAAGTAGTAACTGGGGCTCATCCTCATGAGCAGATGTGAGAGTAACGTCGTAGGGGGCGGCATGTTAGAGTTAGGAGACAGGAGAGGGAGTCAATTCGTTGAGAACTTCTGAAGGTTAATAGAGCTGAGGTCTCTAGTTAGGCAAGGATAAGGTGCAGGGGAGTGAGTAGGAGGCAAGGTTAGAGAGCAGGAAAGGAAGTGGTGGTCAGAAAGTGGTAAAGGGGAATTAGAAAAGTTTGAGCTATGTGAGATAGCACAGACTCAAATTCTTGAGTCTGCATGCTGATGCTTCTAGCAGACAGTCTATGCTCAGGTCAACTACTAGTTGTAGACCTCAAGTTTAGATCTTGTGATGGGTACATGGCTCCTGAAAGAGATCATTTTCCCAAATTGGAGGCACCCTTGTTAGTGCATTTATCAACTGTCTGATATTGGGTTTTGGAATGCAGCATTTTGGAATATAAAATATTTATAATCCTTATATCAGGTCAAATGGACCTGCCTCCAAGCCTATATGGTAGTCATAAGGAGGGAATTAGACTGGTATAGTAAAGGAATTTCAGAAAAATGAGCATGAGGCAATATTTGTCCATGTGAGGACAAAAGCTAATCTTTTGCATATCTCAATAAGCAAGCAGGGTTGTATAATGTAACATTTGGCAGATTGAACCCCACATTGCTTTTTCTCTGCATAAGTTAACAGCTACTGCTTCTGGTCTTCCGTCTTCTCCAGAAGTATTGAGCTTTTTATTAATGTTCAATAGCAATAATATAATAAAAAAGCATGTAAAGATTATTATTTTAATCAAGTTTACCCTCCTTACAAAGCTAAGTAAAAGATTGTGCCATCGGTGTATGGCATTCAAGGTACACTTTATCAGTGGGGTGATGTTTAAAACACATAGCTAGCTAACATTTTGGGGGACATACAGTCCTAGATACTTAGGATTTACCTAAGCCTGGATATTTGTTCAAAGGAAGTAAGATGGAAGTAACCTGTTTGTTACAGGTTCCTTATAAATAAAAATGTATAATCCGCTGTAATCATCATTTCACAGTTATGTATTGCTATGCACCTGTAGAGGGATGAGGACAGCATTTGTTGAAAAAAGGGGTCTAGTGCTATAGTAATTTGTGGTAACTTAAGCCTTTGGACTGCTGTATACAGTTTATATAAAATTTGTAAAGGCATGCTCAAGGTTTTTAAGTTCCAGCAACCTGAGGAGGCAAGACCATACCACCAGATCAAACATGTTTTTCAGGTTTTAGCTTAAGCAACAATGCCAGACTGCCCTGGGGATTCCCTGCCCCATACTGTATCCACAGTATTTTTTGTTTCTTTTTTTTAAGAAAAAAACTTTTTTGAGCCACAGAGATTATGGTAGGGAGAATGAATTTTAATCCGTCTGCCAGCATGCACTTGGAACCTGTTTTGGGGCTCTTTACCTTTATTATACTATATTGTATCACACATTATGAGTGTATTGTTTCATAAAAAGTTGATCACATATTGTGGGCTACAGCCCCCATCTTCCTTAGTTAGGATTATGATGGGGCGATAGCAGTTGTAGCCTCCAAAAGCATGTGCTCTAGAGGTGCAGAAACTTTGGCTATTTGGTGGAAATATAATTTTTTAAGTATATTATGATTGTGGAATTAAAATATGCTAATTTATAACATAGTTTTACTATAATTTTGTAATTTAAAATATTTAGACAACAGAATTTACTTAAATGATGACTAGTTTACCAATAATATTTTTGAATGATAGTAAAACATTCAAATGTGACATGTTATGCCAGCATAAATCCAGGAGAGGGCACTAGAATTCTAGTAGAAAATATTACATTTTGCACTATTCTGTTTTACTTGTCAGTATTACCAAGCATAAAATGATGGATTTAGCTATGCAATTTCAATAAAGCAGAATTTACCATTACTGCAAAGTGTGGCTTATAAAATTATTACTGTGATTAATTTATAAAGCACCAACTTTTTCCATAACAAATTATAATAGAGTAACAAAGTAAAATGAAGAAAGAAAATATTTCTGTGTGAGATACTGAGCCTGTGCTTTATCAGACTTTATAATCTGGAAGGAAATACAGAATAAAGAAACACGCTGATATTTTTTTACTGACGACCAAGTGCATTATTATGTGACTTTGTATAATAGATGGGGAAGTCAGTATTAGCTCTGTCCTAGAACATAGCTTTGCTACAGCTTGAGAAAATAGAAACAATATAACAATACCTCATAATTTCCCTGTTTGTATTACTTTACAAAGACGTTTCTCTTTTCTAGTCATGAACATTTTAACATAAATAATTCACATGCTTATTTTATAAATGATCACACGCACATATATATATATCACCGAGCGCAGGTGAAAGTGCCTGCAGCAGCGGAGGTTGTCTACGTGCATCGCGCATTCCTTCCCCGACTGCCAGAGCGGTGGTGCTGCAGGTGAACAGAGTGGCATATAGGGGTATAAGGCATTTCTGGAGCAGAGTGGCATATAGGGTATAAGGCATACCAGGGAGGCAGAGTGCATATAGGGGGCTATAAGGCATATCAGGGAGGCAGAGTGGCAAGCCTGGGGGGCAGATGTGCATAACTCGGGGGGGGACAGGTTGGCAAATAAAAGGAAATAAAAACAAAACAAATATTTTTCTCAATCATGGCTTTCATTAAATATAAAAAAATGCTTTACATGAATTAATATTTACTAGCCATTCTGTTGTAGGTTTGCTGGTGTGCTTGGGATCATTGACCTATTACATAACCCAGTTTTGGCCATGCTTCAGCTGTTTGACAGATGGCCTCACATTTGACTCTAGAATACCTTGGTATACAGAGGAGTTCATGGTCAACTTAATGACTGCAAGGTTCCCAGGTTGCAAAACAAGCCAAAATCATCACCCCTCCACCACTGTCCTTGACAGTTGGTATAAGGGGTTTGTGCTGATATGCTGTGTTTGGTTTTTTCCAAACATGGCGCTGTGCATTATGGTCAAACATCTCCACTTGGGTCTTGTCTGTCGTTTATTCAGATGCAACTTTGGGTGACAACCAATGAAGTGCCCAGCATTCAGCAACATGGAGATTGGCATCAGGGGCCATATCTGGCCCCTCCCCGGGGCATCAGCATCCGCCATACACTGTATGGCGGCGGACGCCCATTTTAAAAGAGTTTAGGAGGCGACTGCAGATTTAGAGAAGACTGAGAGTCAGTGCAGTCATCCCCCTTCTGACACTACAGTAAGAGATGTCCTCTCCCCCATAATTATCATCAGAGTCCCTTTGTCCCCTCTTTCACTAAGCCATACCTCTCTTTTACTCACTCCCTGTAGTTCAGGAATAGATTAAATAAACAACACATAAAACAGCACACGAAGACATAAAAAAACCTATATTTGCAGGTATACATAAATAATGTATGGAAATATACATGTACACTCAGTACTGAAGGTATAGATCAAATAAAAAACACATGGAAACATCACTGCAGGTATTGATCAACTGAATAGGACATACACAAACACTGTATTTGCAGGTATACATAAATAATGTATGAAAACATAGCATTGCGATATAGATCAACAGAATAACAGAAACTCAACTCTGCAGGTATAGATCAATTGGAATTCACATAAAAACTCAGCATTAAAGGTATAGATTACACCCCTTAAAATACAGGCACTGATTACAGGTTGCACAACCCAAAGCCAGCCCTGGCGTCCACACTGCCCACATACAACCTGACCAGCACCCAGATAACACACACAGGTCTTGCCATCTTTGTTCCCAAACAGCCCTTCATGTGCCATTTTTAACCCATATACACCATGACTGTGCCATCTTGGTCTCTATGGCTCAAACATACTGCTTGTGCCACCTTTGTAACCGACACCACACACATACCATGGAGCACTGTGCCTAAACAGCACAACCTCTGTAATGAACTTTCTCTTTGCAGATATATGATTTCATATCCAACATTTAGCCCCATAGGTAAGCAGTACAGCTGAACTAGTCAACCATACAATCAGAGGCAAATCTTGGCTATGGAGGTAAGTAGTATGGGGCATCCACAGCAAAGATTTGCCTCTGATTATATGGTTAGCTTTACATGTACAAATGAAAATATGTGAAGTGCAGTTGTCATTGACTAGGTATACATTGAACTGACAGAGAAAATCATAGTTTATCTCAAAATTGGTGCTCATCTTTCATCTCTTCATTATTTAATGTTGAGTAAAATGGATTCTCTAAGTGTACTTCAATTTATTTTTCCCCGGGTTGATAGACCAGTAACTCCAAGAAAACACTATTGTACATACAAGCGACATTTTAATATACCGTAATTTGCATTGACCAAGGTGTATTTTATTTTTTCAGCAGCTGTACCAATTACTTTTACTGAAACATAAGGCAATATAGTAGACTCTGTTAAACTCTTACTAACTGTAAAGCAATATATCATTTACTTTAGAGGCATGAAGGTGTTTCAGAGGGAATTCCTTTGTTGCTTTGGATGATGACACAGAAGGAATTACAGTTTAAGAACACCTAAAAAAATCATATCGTCATTATATGTTGACAGCTGGTACTAGTGGGAATTCCACTGGCTTAGTTTCCCTTAAGCGCAAATCTATTGCCAAAAAGACATAAATAAAGTATTTAAGACTGAATTCTTCATGACACTAGACGAAATGAATTATGTATCTGTGTGACCATCTGTTTATATCAAACTTCAGATTACTGTTGAACTTTTTTAACATTATGAATATTGCACCTGGGAATAAAGATATAATGTGATATATATATATATATATAAAAACACACATACATACTTTGTCCTTAAGATTGGAATACAGTATTACTGCCTTCATTTTGCAAGCGGCCAAAGGAGCAGCTTGTCAAAACCTAGCCACATTGAGGTTCAAGCAGATGATTGCAAACCAAATCACGTCCATTGTGACTAACAAAGTGCAGATGGAATTTGATTGCACCACTTGTTGTAGACTAAAGCTTAGGAATTATCAAACATGTACGCGCACATCGCCTCTACGGACCAAAGACCTCATAACTATCCATTTAAAGCATTCAGGAGAATGTTGCCTTCTTAGAATCATAGAACGATAAAGTGAGGAAATTAAGATATTATTGGTGAGTAAGAGAAATAAAAATTGACAGATGCTGGTGAAAACGGAATCCATAGCCCAGAAATGTCTAAATACACAGCTGAGTTCTTTGCCAATGACAGCCTCTTCCCCAGAGGTTATACTCAGCCTTGGGTCTTCGTTGCTCTGCTGGGGTGATATAAGATATGCCTTATACCCCCTTATATGCCACTCTGCCCCACAGAAATGCCTTATTTCCCCCTATATGCCACTCTGCCTCCCTGATATGCCACTCTGTCCACCAGATATTCATATTAACCCCCTATATGCCACTCCGCCTCCCTGAAATTTCTTTTAACCCCCTATATGCCACTCTTACCCTTCCCCAACTTACCAGTGATTCTCTAGAATTGTCCCCCGTGCTTCAGATTCCTTGGTGTCTAGTGGGGCAGCCGGCACTTTCGCCGGGGCTTCTATGAATGAGCACCACAAGGTCATGTGATGCCGGCGCTCCATCATAGAAGCCCCTGCATTAGCGCAGGCAGCAGCGGAGAATGTCTGCGCGCATTGCACACATGTCCACTGGATGCCAGAGAGTAGGATCCAGGTGCCCTGCAGCGCTGCGGGGGATCTGGATCTTAGTCTTGTAGTCAGACCTCTATTTGTGGTCTGGTTAGAAGACGATCTCAAATATATTAGACAATGGTTATTTTTCAGAGCATTTGCTCTGAAAAAACCTTGTCTTATAACTGAGCAAATACGGTATTTTGCTTTTTGTCCACATACTGTTTCACCTCTTGAAACACAGGAGAATAGCACCTGCCACTAAATGCACCTGCCATCAGCAGACCATGAACAAAGAATGCATATTAAAGCACTTTTTCTTCCTGCCCCCCCTAACAGACACACCAAATGCAGACAGCAGATTTGATGTTATGCTGCTTACCTGGAAAAAACACTACAGCTTCAGGTCAGCAGCATAACATCCACTCTGCTGTCTGCGTTTGGTGCCAGGTTTGGCTGCTTGAAGCATTCAGTCACTGGCAACAAAATCACTCCCATTAATTTATTTTGCTTTCTGCACAAGGGGTCTTGTTAAGAGCAGGGTGTCTCAGGGACTCGTTGCTTCTGTATTTTAATTAGCAGTAGTGCAGTAAGGTCAGCATGGGGTAGACATTCTTAGTGGAATAGCCAAATGGCTAGATAATTGGACAAGTCCATGACAGCTACAGTTTAATGCCGATACGCTGTATGTAAAATAATGCACTTGTGATGGAAAAAATGAAGAGCCAGAATACAGAAAACGTGCAAATTAAACTATTCAGATTAATTTTTGACCCATTCATTTTTGGACAACAAATTTAGTTTCCTGCCCTTCGTTTCAGAAAAAAATGTAGGGCCATTTGAATTTTTGAAACAAACTTTGTTGTCAACATCACATTTACTTTCACACTCATTTTCATTTACGGTACTTTCTCTCTCATGCACTGTGACTGTCCCCCTACCTTCTCTGCTGTCCACTTCCACTACCATGCTTCCGTGTCTTGTATCTTCCTGTCCTGCTCTCTTCTCTTTTCTCTCACTCTCATTTCTTCTGTTTTCTTTCTTCGTCCACATGTCCACAGATATAACCTACTGACGAACTTCTGCCACAATCATAGAGCTTATGTCACTACACTTACCTCTTCTCTCCCCACCAATGCCAGACGAACTCCTCCTGTCCCACACTGCCGTCCTAAGATACGAATAGGGATTTGGGAGTACTTGTTCCAGAGGACTTTCAGGTAGACAGGCAATGCAATAGGGCATTGAAAATCAAGCAGTGTGCTAGATTATATAGCTAGAAGCATTAGTGGCAGAAAAAGGGAGGAGGATATGCAACATATCTTGATCAAAGAATCTCACCTAGAGTGGAGACACCATCTCCAGAAGGATATAGATATTCTAAAATAGTCAACAGTTGAAATTACATGAAGTTATTCAACAAAGTAAAAGGGAGAGGTATTATATTATGTTTCAAAATATTTCTCTTTTTCAAAAGAGAAAAAAGTACAAAGGAGATGTTATAGTCTGAAACTAAGGTTAAGAATACTATGCTTAGACATCGCTAGAAGATGCATTAGGTAGTTGGTACATTAAACAGCCTTCAAGCAAGTGTCAGGGGTTAATACAGTGATGGAATTTAAACATGCACGAGACTAATGTTTTTACAGTAGTAAAAAAATGGACAGAGTTTGATTGGGCAGCCATCAAATTATATTTTATGCAGTTCTGAAAATGTCTTAGCCTACCACTAGGTGGCACTGAATAAGAACAATTATCAATTTTGTTCACAAAAAATATTAACTTAAATCAGATGTGAATTAATCCACTAATGAACCAATTTTGTAAAATGCATCAAAAAATCACCAGTAAACATAAAAAACAATACATATAAATAGCAAAATAGTTACTATATATATATATATATATATATATATATATTGGGCATTTTATCTGGGCTGGTCAGCAAAAATTAAAAAATTATATGTGTCCCAGAAAGCATGGCTGATGCTGTCACCCTTGTGCCCAGTTGCCCATTCTATACATAATGTTGTATAATGTACATTGCATCTTCTTATAATAAATCTGTAAATAATTTGCTTATCGTTATATCTCATATTATTATATGTTCAAAGCAACATGTTTGCGCTATACACTGCACCTTTCTCTCACTACTTACCTGTAAGCTGTTCTTTATCAAACAAATATATTAATGCTAGAAATGGACCATGGCATAATTCATATACTTCTTTTGTTACTGGGTTTATTGGAGAGAGAAGAAAATATGGAGCGCTTAACATTGCCTTTATCATATTGTCGTTTTAATTAATCTTAAAATGGTTAGATAAATCAGCATATTTATTTTAAATCTATGTTACATTTCTCAGTACTACATATGACCATTTTAAGTGCTTTCATTGAGTGTAAGAAAAATAAGAAAAAGGGCTTTAAATTATTGGTGATACTTTCAGCCTTGTCATTAATGGCCATTGTCATTCTGTCAATATTTTTTTCACTACCTTGTACACTAATTAAGACAGAAATATAGATTATACTCCATCATAGACCACTCCTATTTTTCTATGTACTCTTTTTCATTTGTCACACACAGAATGTTTTAATATGCTTTGTGAAAACATACAAATAATTTACAGTAATTTACTGTAACAGATCCTAAAATCTGGGGCATACAATTGTGAATGTAAGTCTTCATTTATCAGCAGTTGATATAGAAAGGAGCTGAGTAATTACCAAAGCAGAACATTTGTCACAGATTTCACAATTCTTAGCAAGAAACTGCGACAAAGAATAATTACAATCCAAAGAACTGAACCTGATTTGACTATCCTTATAAAGATTTCTCTCAATATAGTGTTGCATCATGTACCAGCCAAAGGCATCTAATCAGAAGAGACTTAACTATTGGATTAAATTAATTACAAGTCACTATACAGCCAGTCAGATTACCACTGCTTCCAAGTAATGACAGCTCAGCCCAGTTACTATTTTCTGCAGTAACACAGCACATCAGGGCCAGACTAGGACTTAAAATAGGCCCTGGTATTTTAAAGCACAAGAGCCCACTGTGCCTCCTACTCATATTATCGCCTAGGTCTCACCAACAATATATACACATTTTCTGCAAATATTCTTAGGATATCTTATAAATCATTATACAAGGTGTTGGGCCTTTTTCTTACTTTTTTCAATTTTTATGCATTCAATCTTTTGACCCCTTTAATCCTACAATGATGTTAACTGAACGTCCTAAGTAGAATAAGAAACAGGCAGATACTGTGGGGCCCAAGAGGTGCCGAGCAGTCATTTTCAGCAACCTATCGGCACCCCTTGGGCCCCCTGACTGGCAGAACTTCGGGGCCCGGTCGCAAGTCGCCACCCCAGAGCGAGAATCTGTTAGGGCCCCCCCACCCGAACTACCCCCTTCTCACTATCATCCCTCCCTCCCTACCCCCTTCTCACTATCTACCCTCTCCCTCCCTACTCCCCTTCTCACTATCTACCCTCTCCCCCCTTCTCACGATTTACCCACTCCCCCTCTACCCCCTTCTCACGATCTACCCACTCCCCCCTTCTCACGATCTACCCACTCCCCCTTCTCACATTCTAACCACTCCCCCCCTTCTCACGATCTATCCACTCCCTCCCTACCCCCCTTACCGTCACTTACCGTGCAGTCCTGTGGTGAGGGCGCGAGGCCTCTGTCTCACTGCACACGGCGTTACTGCAGAGCGCCGGCATATGACGTCATATGCCGACGCACAGCGTGAAGCACCGGCACGCGAGACAGACGCCTCACGCTCCCAACCCTGCAGTCTGGGCAGCGCTGAGGCAGGCGGCGGCAGCCGCAGCGGTGGGGAGCAGAGGAGGCCTGGAGTTCTGTCAGTCAGAGGGGCCCAAGAGGTGCCGAGCAGTCATTTTCAGCGACCTATCGGCACCCCTTGGGCCCCCTGACTGGCAGAACTTCGGGGCCCGGTCGCAGTCGCCACCCCTGCGACCCTGGTAGTTCCGCCACTGCGTGACTAAAGCTATAGCAATGAATTGGTGAGAATTTTAAGGGAAGTACCGAAGAACTGAAAAAATTGGAGGTTTTCCCAACCCAACAATCCTAATGCTTCAGCTTACTAATGCTTTAGCTTGGACAGTGCCATGCTTCCAATTGTGTGGGAACAGTTTGGGGAAGACTCTTCTATTCCAGCATGACTGTGTCTCAGTGCACAAAGCAAGGTAGATAAAGACATGATTGGATTCTGGAGTGGAAGAACTTGACTGGCCCACACAGAGCCCTAACCTCAACCCCATCAAACACCTTTGGGATGAACTGGAACAGAGATTGTGAGCCAGCCTTCTCGTCCAAGGACCTAGACCCTGACCTCACAAATGCTCTACTAGATGAATGGACACAGAAACACTCCAAAAAAAGGGGGGACCAACTTCTAATTAAAATGCAATGTCATCAGAGTCCCTGTTGGTGTAATGGGCAGGTTTCCCTATACTCTTGTCCATATAGATTGTGTGTGCATGTTTGCGCTGCATACACACACACACATATATATATATATATATATCACACACACTACTACTACTACTACTACTATTTACAATGTATATCTTAAGTAAATGTGTTACATGTATTCAGGAGAGTAAAAGTGATCTGTTTTCATGAGAAAAGAGTAGCAATATTGTGTACAGTCATATTCTGTCCGTCATGTGGTTAATTATGGCTTTGAAATTGTCTAGTGAATTGACATGTATGCACAATAATATACTTCTGCAAACCTCAGAAATTAAATGTTGAAATAATATTATAATGTCATTGTTTGGAAAATTTCCAAACGTGGTGTCACTATCTTTAATTCTTGCTTTAGCAGTAAAAACAGATCTGATCACTAGCCAAATGTCTCTACCTCATCAGTGATATAAATCACTTCTAAACTGAATGCCTCTGACTGAATAATGCAGTTTCATAGTCAGCAGGGAGTATGCTTGAAAACTTTAAACTGGTTTTATTTCTAGACAAAAAGAAAATATATTAATCATGTCCAGCACACTGTTCATGTTATGGATGGTTCACAAGGTTACCACCGTGAAAGTAAAATGTTCAGATTATCTGAAAGATCAATTTCAAAGTAAATCACATAGAATGTGAGGATATTTAACATTTCTCGCTGCATAGAACGGTGGGGCAAAATAATATTATATGTATTGGAAACAGAAAAAGTAAATAAAGTAGACAAGCTGGTCTTAGACCCACCGGCACCTCAGGAATAATGTTTAAACAGTTATTGTGAGGTTTTTTTTTGGACGTGGAGGAGAGAGAGGGGCGCCAAGCAGTCACTCGTGAAGTTTTCAGCAACTGCTCAGCGCCCCTCTGCAAGGCCTCTAGGTTGGTCGTGGTGCCGACATGTCATGAATATGACAGAATATGACATCATATTCCGGTGCTCAGCAGTGAAGCAGCACACACCGCGGCAGAGCAGGGAGAAAGAGGCCTCGCGCTCGCACTGCAGGACTTCTAGAAGGTAAATGAACTACAAAAGGAGGAGAGGGTAGATAATGGGAAGGAGATGAGGGAGGGTAGATAGTGAGAAGGGAGGGGGGAGGTACTGAGAAGGCAGGGAGAGGGGTAGATAGTGAGAAGGGAGGGAAAGGGGGTAGATAGTGAGAAGGGAGGGGGAGGTAGTGAGAAGGGAGGGGGGAGGTAGTGAGAATGGGGAGAAGGGGTAGATAGTGAGAAAACTAGGGAGGAGCTGATAGTGAGAAAGAGGGTAGTAAGAATATTGAAATAAAGAGTGAGAATGAGTGAGAGAATGAATGAATTAGTGTGTTTTTGGTAATACTTACATTTAGTTTTTTCTTTTTCCTGCTCGCCTCCGACGTGAAGATCCTCTCCTTGTCACAAGGAACTCTTCTGTGAGCTCCGCCCCCTCGAGTGTCGCGTCTTTAAAGTGGCAGCCCGGCCATGGAGTTCAAAGCAGCAGTCTTGCGGCTGTAAGACCGCATCCACCAGCTGCCTAATGAAGTTAAAGCGGCCGGCAGAGGTGGTCTTACAGCCGCACAACGGCTGCTTTGAACTCAGCGACCGGGCGGCAGCTTTCAATGTTGGACTGCCCGCCCACGGCCCACATCGGCCACGCATAGGCCTGACTGGGCCTGGACCTGCAGCTCCATCAGCCCCTACGTTAATCCGGCCCTGCTTTGACTCCACCATGACAGAGCTGGTGGATGTTAGAGACCTTGCGCTCCCCCACCATCCGTTTCAGGATGCCCCACAGATGCTCAATAAGGTTTAGGTCTGTAGACATGTTTGGCCAGTCCATCACCTTTACTCTCAGCATCTTTAGCAAGGCAGTGGTTGTCTTGGAGGTTTGTTTGGGGTCATTATCATGTTGGAATACTGCCCTGCGGCCCAGTCTCCGAACGGGTGGGGATCATGCTCTGCTTCAGCATGTCACAGTACAGTGTTGGCATTCATGGTTCCCTCAATGAACTGTAGCTCCCCAGTTCTGGCAGCACTCATGCAGGCCCAGACCATGACACTCCCACCACCATGCTTGACTGTAGACAAGACACACTTGTCTTTGTACTCCTCACCTGGTTGCCGCAACACATGCTTGACACCATCTGAACCAAAGAAGTTTATCTTGGTCTCATCGGACCATAGGACATGGTTCCGGTAATTCATGTCCATAGTCTGCTTGTCTTCAGCAAACTGTTTGCGGGCTTTCTTGTGCATCATCTTTAGATGAGGCTTCCTTCTGGGACGACAGCCATGCAGACCAATTTGTTGCAGTGTGCTGCGTTTGGTCGGAGCACTGACAGGCTGATCCCCCACCCCTTCAACCTCTGCAACAATGCTGGCAGCACTCATATGTCTATTTCCCAAAGGCGCTGAGCATGTCACATGACACCAGGGAGGGAAAAAGGCTAATTGGGCCCAGTTTGGACATTTCCACTTAGAGGTGTACTCACTTTTGTTGCCAAGGTTTAGACATTAATGGCTGTGTGTTGAGTTATTTTGAGGGGGCAGCCAGAGCCGGCCTTAGGTGTTCTGGCGCCCTGTGCGGACTACTCCTCTGGCGCCCCCCCATCCCAAAAAAGAAAGGAATAAAAACTTGTAACAAAACTTGTAACAAAACCCCAATCACTATATACTACGCCAAACATTGATGTGGTGTAGGCCGACCACTTCATTGTCTGTCTTAGTAGTAGGGATGCACCGAAACGAATTCTGGACTGAAACCGAAAGTGCAGCATTTACCTGGCCAAAACCGAATAT
>VKOC01020213.1:0-11954 GCA_009364415.1 Spea multiplicata | reverse complement strand
TTGACACAAATGTGGGAAGGTAAGAAACTAGAATACCTCAAAGAAGACCATCAGTAAATCAGTACACAATGTGCATAATATAATGAATTGTGACTGCCACCTTCACCCATCCATACTTCTACCTAACCCCCTAAACTGGCTTTTTTCTTCGTCCCCAATTAAACCTCTCTGTCACCAGGCCGTTTCAGCAGTTTCTAGTCTCACTCTTGTGTTGAGAAACCATAAAGGAATATACAGTAAGACAGAAACATCATAATTAAGGGATTATTTTAGGAAGAATATTTGATGCTATAAAACGCCCCATGGTCCTCAGACATGAAATGCATCCCTGCAAGCCAAGGTTTTTGAGTTACTTTCTCAAAACATGCCTAAAATATTGCCATGGAAAGTCAGGGCATATCTTTAAAATCCGCACAGAAGCTTTTAAATTTATTCAGTCTAATGAGGTAGTCTAAATTTTGAGAATGCTAATTTAGTGAAGTCGGTTCTGTGGTACAGGAAACAAAACAAGGATGTCACTGCCTGTGAACAAAGTGAATTTGTTATATGACTGACAGTAAAGATTTCTTTTAACATCAGTGAGAGAGGCCTGAAATGACAGGTAAGAGGACAGATGCAGAATTGTGCTGTGTTCCAAGAGTTTTGTGTACTATAACTAAGGGACATGGTGACTTGATATACCAACTTAATAAGCTCAGCGGGGGCCTATTGAAAGGATATAGGAAACAGAAGGGCTGTTATCAGACAGCCGTATAAGTCTAAGACATCATAAGTTATTTAATAAATAAGTCTTGGGCACAATGTATGACCAAGCCTTTAGCTGTGGTCATATCGGCACGATGAGTTTCAACTAATCCATGAAGAGATGTTGGAATCTGTCCAGTTAGAAATTCAGAATAAAAAGCAGAAAAATTGCTTTTTTAGAAAGCAAAACATTGTTTAATTTACATTTAGTGTTCCGTGTTATTTAGTTTCAGTTGTTTTGGACATTTATAAAGGAGCTTGATTTTTTGAAGGTATGGTCTTCAAAAAATCTCCCATGCTGCGGGGCAAATTTGCCCTAGGGCCGGTGGACACCTGTTGGTGTATTGACGTAAACCAGAGATGTGAGAAAAATGTGTTTCCCTGAATGAGTTATCTAAAAAATTTCTACATTGTACCCCGTTTTGCAATAATCAAGAGAAACGCAGATGCCTGTGAAAGCGAGCAGAAACTGATACATAATACATATATAAGATGTCTCTATTTCTTAAAGTGTTTTTAATATCCTGCAGGGATAGCATGCCACGTGTTGTAAACCCCACAACAAGAGTGATGCAAATGGCACTTGAAGCTCTAGGAGAAACACCTTTGTTTCTGTAGGGTAGAATGTAGCACCTTACTGCATATTTAGAATGCAAATTACATTTTTGGTACTTCTAGCCAAGAGGAACATCTTTGTTGCCTTCAGGTATAGCCCATTTAGGAGCAAAAAAATTTCATAACACTTGAAGCTTCAGAATGGGGCTTTTCGAGAAATGACAACATTTTGAAAAATAATTGAAATGGTTTTTTTGGATTTATTCACAAACCTTTAACCTTGCTCTCATTATTGAGGCTCTCGCCAGACTTACTGTAGTGGACAATGGAATGGTGAATGCTTCAAACATGGCATAGATACATCCCTCTACACAGCTGCCTCTAATTCCTGACAGCCCCCATGACAAAAGAATTGCATCTATTCTAGAGTACTCTGCGCGGCAGGCTCGAGAGTGCAACTTTAAAGGAACAATCGAATAGAACCAAGTAGATGAACGAACATTTTTAATAAATAAGTGAGGAGAAGTTGGACTCCTTGAACTTTCATAATGGCCCACCGTTTAAACACACCTCTTTCCCACAAGATGTCCCTGTTGTCTAATAGTTCTAGTCACTGCCTAGTTAAAATTAACTATAAAAAATATTTACTATATTTTTTCATTGCGATAACGTTTTTGAACTCGCTTGGAGGCCGACAAAGAGGCACGGGGTCATTTGCCCCTTGGACTGTTGTAATTTTAATATTTTGGGCCATTACTTGATTTTTTTTTTGTTCCAGTTGTAATGACACATGTATCCACCAGGATGACTATGGTAACAATGATTTAAGGAAGCATTTAAATCCTTACTGTATCTTGCCTTTATGTGCTCATTTAATTGGCTTTCTATGCATTCCTTTCTGTTGATATGTTTTGTACAGGACTGGTTCACATTGAGCTACTTGAATGACCCCCACCACAACAAATGGAATCCCATCTCTACCCCAAAGTTCTCTCAAATCCTCCACTAACAATTCTCATGTTTTCTCCTTAATATGATATAATTGTCAACACAGAATCATCTTGGTTATTAACTCATTAGTTTGGTCTATGCTTCTGTGTATGCCAGCAATTTGCCCTTAGGTAGAATCAACTTGAGATGTCTGATACATCATTTAGTTATGCCACTGGCACAAAGACTTCATTCAACTAAAAGGCCAAACCGTTCATAGAATTCAGTGTTGCAGATTGATGAACAGGAGACTGTCCTGTAATGGCCGGGCCCCCATGCTTGCGATGCCTGCATCTAATTAGCACCTCCCAATCAGATTGCTGGCAGGGAATAATGTGCTCTTCCCTATATGTATTTAGATATGTTATGCAAATATTTTATTCAAATTGAAAGTTGACCAGTGACAGCTAATGTGGTGTTTTCACAATGTTAATGGGTATATTCATGTATCACATGTCACCATGATGTAGATCATGCAACACTCAGATTTTTTTAAGAACCAAATAAAGTACTGGATAGAAAAGAAGAGGAGTCTAGATCAGGGTCACCATCAGAAATCTGTTTAATGCCTGGGCCCCCATGCCCCTCCTATGAGTCCACCTCATGTCTATTCTATTGTCCCACCCATTGCTCCACCATAAGATCCTACCATAGCCACACCTTATGAGGACAGGGGAAAGCCTAGGGGTAGTGGTGTCCGAGTGCAGTATTTCTTCATGGTCCCCATATAACTAACACACATACATACCAACATGCAAACTCGCTTTAACACCAGCCCAGTCTACACTTACTGCTCTTCCTCTACCCCTCCCAGATGCCACTAACCCTAGGCTCACCTCTGACACTCCCACACCATACACTAGCACATAAACCTATGGTAATATCATATGCTAATATCATATTTTTTTGCACATTTACTTTGTTCAGTGTTAGATTCCTTTTAATAGTATACCTTAAATATATGTATTTTGAAGTCTTAGTGGTAGGGAGTGTTCTATCAACAATATTACCTCTACAAATATGAATATAAAACGAAATGGATTATATAAGGTTCACAAAACATAGCGGATAATAAAACAAACAAAAAAACTTGAATTGCAAATTTCATTCTGTTTTTTTAAATGGTAATTACATTTATAGTTGTTACAAGTGATTGACGGAAATACTCAGTGAAATACCAAGCTTTGACCCAGACCAAACATACCTAGTTACAAGACGCATTAAATCAGTGTTCCAGGGAGCACTTTGCTTTGGGAAAAATGGCAATAATAATTCTACTTGAGAAATAGATGGTGTGAAATACTATGCCGAAATGGAGTTCTTGGGCAAACATGTCATAATAAATGCTGCTGTTTGAGACTAGTTTATTGGAGGGTTTAAATCTTCCACTTCTGCTTCTACATGTGTGTGGAGTAAAAATTCCATTCAGAGGAGAGTTCAGATTGATAACAGTAAATTATGTACAGCTATGTCATCTTAAAAAAATGCCAGCTTCTTGTAGAGATTAAAAATAAACTACATTTCCTATTTTGGGTAGAGGTCAAAGATGCTGGTATAACGGCTCAGACAAAAAAAATATAACTCCTTACAAAATATCTACACCAGAAACATTATATTAATTTATTTGTACTAACTGGAACTCTTTGAAACTGAAAGAAACTGGTAATCTTAATATAGGATCAGGAGGAACGATGCAGAGTTATTAAACGTATGGTTCAGGATTAGCAGAGGGCAGGCACCTTGTGGTTCAGGGCAAGTTCAGGGCCTGTTAGACCCTGTCCCTATATACGCACTGGCGCATACACGTGTATACACATTTACACAAACATACACAGTTGTGCTAACACAAACTTACACTAACACACACACTCCTGCTCAACACAGAATTACACACTTCCTCACACACACTTACACAAACACATTCATGCATCCTCGCACATACACATTTATGGTCACATATACATTCATCCTCACACACATGTAAACATTCATGCTCACACACAAAGTCTTACACATACAGGCTCACACAAAAATCCTTACACATGCATGATAACACACAAACACACTTATGCACCCACTCTCATTCTAATTAACATACAAACATTTATTCATAACTATTCCCTCCTATCATCATAGTTTTCTTTCTGGCACTTGTACTCTCTGTGAGCAGCCTTACTTTTACCTCGGGGACCACAGCAGCATACATAGGAACTGTCCGGGTGTAACCAGGAGTGTCCTTAAATAAAAAACACTACCCTAGGGCTCTGGGAAGTAGGCACAGGTTTTTTTTTGGGTAGCCTGACCAGGAAAGTTCCCAGGTATGCTTAGCAGTCTCCTCTTCAGATGCTACTGAAGGAATTATTTATAAAAGAGAACAGTAGAACTAATAATATCAACTTTTCTTTCAATAAGAAAACACTTAGGCGGATCACTTAGCACATCCAGTGATATGCAGCCTGGGAAGGTAATACACAGCAACCTCTAGGAAAACGTGTTCATTAAAAGGTATCACAAACAGTAATGCGCATAACTCTTTCAGGGACCAACACTGTTATAATAAACACCTTTTAACACAGACCACCTAGGAATAGGCGCTAACAAGGAAAAAGTGAGAGTTTATTGGTAGTGTGAGTTGATATAATTTGGTGTTGGGATAATTATAACAAGAATGCTTTAATTAAATACAAAAGAACAATAGTGTTTATGTTGGAAATCCTATCATATCTGAACTTTTCCAGCAGAAGCAATTATTAAAATGCTGTTTTCTACTAAAAAACAGACGGAGAAACGTTGCATTCATACAGATTCATTCATGTCCACTTTACCCTGTGCCAAACCAACATTCCAAAGCAAACATTTAATCAAAGTCTGAGAACAGACCAAAGCCAAAAACTCTGGTATCCTCTAGGTGATTTATTTCACTATTTTACTCAATTTAGCACCTGTGGTCGTCTTAGGAGGTAAAGCAAAAAAAAAAAAAAAAAAAGATCTCACAATGGAAAAAGCAAATCTAATAGACTGTTTTTTGTTTAAAAAAATGATCAGATTAATACAAATGGAACCTTATCTGGACAGGTGTAGAACCCACTCTCCAAGCCAGTAATTAAATATTATAAAATGCCACTGATGTAATAATATGATTGCTTTTATCTGCTGCTAATTAATATTGCAAAACTGGAGAATTTCCAGCTGGCGCTGATTCTGTGGATTTTTTTTTGTCTGGAGAAAAAAAAAAGTCATAAAACTTTTACATATTTCAAGCTCTTTTTATCATTCATGTTTCTCTTTATCGTCATAAAAACAAAATCCAGGTGGTTTAGTGTGTTTAAACATGTACATTTTATTGTTTGTACTTTAGCCCTTTCAGTGCCAGAGAGGTGATGAAGGCTCTTTAATTGCAACAGAAAAAAAGAACCACAGAATCTAGGTTGCGACACACCCTACATAAGTAAGGCCGATTTATGTCCCAGATACCACTAGGATCCCCCCCACAAGGCACATTAAAAGGTCATTTAAAATAAAATACTTTTAAATGTTTAGGAGGCTACTGAATAAGACATGAACTATAATATTTTAGGGATAAATAATTCCCACAGTTATTCAAACTTTGTGGTCTTATCCTTAAAGCTATTTTTTTGATAGTGATTTCCTATACTTTAATACTCACGAAGTTTGAAGCCTAGACCCTGTAACATCAGAAACGGAGGGCTTTCTTTCATACATTAAAATTACCGTTTTTATCTACTCCCCTCCTCTGCCTACATTCTTTATCTACTGGTACTGGTTTGGGTTAAAGAAACTCCTAAGGAGACCATCATACCCTATATATGGGCATATTTATGACCTTTAAATTGTAAGCGTCCGATTCGTTAATGCTGGAAATGGCAGATTTTTTTGTAAGGAATATCGTCACAGAGGTCATTTATCACTCCCTTTACTTCTGTTTCCAATGGCACTTTGTGTTCGCTAATACAAGTTTAAAAGGCTAATCGATTGTTAGAAATCCTTTTTGCAATTATGTTACAGCTAGTTGAAAAGTGACCGCAAACTTTTGAATGGTAATGCACATGAATAAATCAACTTTATTTTAGTCACTGCCATTTATCGGTTTATTTTTTTACATAAATATAGATGTATTTCTATACAATGTTCCTATATTACTAAAAGAAAAAAAAATCCCCCCCAATTTCCTTAGCAACAAAAAATATTACGGTGGATAAATATATAAGACACAATCTCGTCAGCTAAATTAAAACAGGACAGCATGTAAATTCTCAAAGCACTTGATACTTAAAATATTGCCCTGGCTAATGCGTCATGATTTATTACCATTAAGTATTACATTTTTTTTTTCTTTTTAACATTACGATGAGTATGATGACCTGAGGTAGGAAAATATATCAAATCTTTTAGTGCAATCAGTATATTTATCATGAGAATGTTATGGTTGGAATAATATTACAATCTAATATGGAAATATAATATACAATATAATTCTGAATGTGGAAAGAGTGGGAGATATATAAATGTAGTGCTTTATAATAGTAAATGTTCCAAAAATATCATACAAAAATAATTAATATACCACTCATAAAATGTGTCATGCTTTTACCATCATCAGTGAATTAAAGGACAATGTGACTTGTGCCATGTATTTCCACAGAGGAGTACTGGGCCCCGAATATTCTTCTTCTGGGGCAAACCACCAAATGCAACCTCTTTCATCCCATCTTGGCTAAAAAATGGAGGAGTAGATCTGCTTGGTGCCCATCCAAGTAGAGGAATCACTGAAATATTCAAGAGGAGTTATTGTCCATAAAATCCATTAAAAAGCAGGGGGCTTTTGGGATTCGGTTGCCCTATGGTACTTTCCATAAATAAGGTTAACCAAGCTTTAAAAAGATGTCTGAAAACTCAAAAGGCGCAGTGCAAAAAACTATGCCAGGCCATGACTGCCATTATAAAAATAAAATCCTACACTCACCACCAAATAGAGGGTGCAATGAAGGGTCGAGAAAGTTGTACTCAGTGCCCTTAACAACATCAAAATAATGTCAGTTTTTATTGTGCACCCTAGAGAAGCATTTTGATATTTCCCTAACGTTTCAGCAAAATATGTTTTTTTCAGGGGTGAAGATCTTCACTTGCTTCTTTGATACTGGTTTCTGCTACTTTTAGCATGTACTTTATTCTTCATGCGGATTTCGCAATAAACATTTTGAGGGGCCCTTTATTGTATTTTGGAAGTCAAACCAGATTTCCTCTGCATGATGGAACCAACAACCCGAGACATACATTTCAGGTCTTTCTTAGGCTTTGCCTGTGAACTGCAGTTGATATCCCTCCTGGTAGAGTGAGCATATAGATCCATGTCTGGACTCATCTTTAAATCCAAAATAAAGAAGCAGAGGCTCAGCACTCAAATGATAAGGTGAGTTTATTTCACGCAGGCAACATTTTGACACACAGGTCTTTCTCAAGCCTTAGAAACATTAGTGCACACATTCAAGTGTTTATGCAACAACAAGTGATTAAGGGATCGGACCCACCGATCGTACATAACAATTTAAAGTGACAGTGCAAACTGACCAGTCTATATATAAAGTGACAGTGCAAAGATAGCCAGTCAATGTGTATATATAAATAAATAACATTGTATTAAAAATCTGAATAAATATGTAAGTAAAGTGATAAATATACTACAAATTATATAAAAAAAAGTGTACACAAGTTTAAAATCAACACTGTACTACAAATACAGACACTATATGATCTAAAGATATTACTGTAACAAAACTGTGGTATGATAATATACAAAGATCGCTCTGTCAGCGCAGCAGCACAAATATTACATAATCCCAAAATGTACAAAGAGGCATTAAATAAACCTACAGGGCCAGCTACGTCCCAGAATAACCATCAGCCGAGCTAAAATAAAGAGAATCTAAAAGAGATCAAGGATAATGTTTAAGTTAATAAACAGGAATATCATTATATAAAAGTATATATTTCTAAAATAATTTGATTCCCAATCATCCTAAATGTCTCATATTGGGGCAAAGCTTTCACACAAGTTAATGGCCTATGACACTTGGTATTTCCAAGCAGTCTCCCATCCACATACTAACCAGGCCCAGCCTTGCTTAGCTCCCAAGATCGGGTGTATTCAGGATAGTATGGCATTAAATCCAGTTCCCAATTAAGTCCATTTGGAAATAATGTATCCAATTCATAAATCCACCATGCTTCACGTTGTTTTAGAATATTAACTCGATCCCCCCCTCGTTTAGGTCTAGATACCTGTTCAATAACACGAAATTTAAGGTCCGTCAATTTATGTTTCAACTCATCAAAGTGGGATGGGACCGGTAAATCCAATTTTCTTAATTTGATGGTGGATTTATGTTTGGAAAATCTACTTTTGATCTTCTGTGTAGTTTCTCCCACATATAAAAGGTTACAAGGACAAATAAGTATATAAACTACACATGTATAATGGGATTTAAGATTGTACCATTTATCTTTCTGTGGGTGTTTAAATCTGTCCCCCTTCAATATATCATGACAGGCTACACAACCTAAACATGGAAAATTGCCACATTTTTTCAAACCCAAAAACCTCTGTGAGTTATCACATTTAACATTTTTAAGTTCAGCGTGGACCAATTGATCCCGAATAGTACCACCCCTGCTATATGCCATAAGAGGGGGCGATGCAAACTTTTATCATTGAGTAACCATCAGATAATATATGCTAATGTTTTCTAAAAATCTTTGTAACATCTTTGCTATGGGTACCAAAAGTGGACACAAAAGCCAGTCTGTTCTAAGGAACCCTAGATGTTTCCTTAACCGATCTATATGTATCATTCAATAAGTTTGGGGGATTACCCCTATCTAAAAACTTTTTTGACATGTCTTTAAATCTTATTTCTTGTCTCTCCTCATCAGAAACAATGTGTTTTACTCTAATAAATTGACTTTTTGGTAATGATTTTAACAATCTTTCTGGATGGGCCGAGTCATATCTAAGAAGATTGTTTCTATCAGTCAGTTTAACATATATATATCGGTTATCAGAGAGTCATTTTTCTTTGGATCATAGTATCTAAAAAGTTAATCTTGGTATTATCACATGTAATCTCAAATTTAATATTATCCGAAAATGAATTAAGATTAACTAAGAATTCCTGTAAGGGTTCAAATGGGCCCTCCCATATGCAAAGTATATCATCGATGTATCTATACCATATTCTAACATGTTTATGGTATGCTGGGAGTTGATATATATACTTCTCCTCAAACATGCCCATGAATATACCCGCATAGGTCGGGGCCACATTCGAGCCCATAGCTGTACCACGGATTTGTCCAAAAAATCTAGTATCAAAACGAAAATAATTTTCATATAGGACCAAATGTAATAAGTCCATCAAGAATTTTAAAGAGGCTCCATTATATCCCAATTTCTTAGCCGCTGTTTCCATAGCATTTAAACCATCCACATGAGGAATGGAAGTATAAAGACTTGCTACATCAAAGGTCACTAATATAGCCTGATCTTTAAGTTTAATATCTGCAATTTTATTTAACAAATCAGTGGTATCAATAAGATATGACGGAATCTGAATGAGAAAAGGGCGAAAGATCCTATCCAAAAATATAGATAATGGACTAAATACAGAGTCCGCCCCTGCTACAATGGGGCTACCAGGAGGTCGGGTCAATGATTTATGCACTTTAGGAAAAATATAAAGAACGGGTGTCATAGGAAATTCTTTAATCAGGAAATCCTTTAAAGCTCCATCAGTGACATAATCCTGTACTGCATTGTCCACAATATCAAATATTAACCTTTTAATCTTTGGAAGACGGTCTGCATTAAGTTCACAATAAGTGGCACTATCACTAAGTTGATTTTCAATTTCTTTAACATAATCAATCTGATTCATTACCTCAAGTGAACCCCCCTTATCAGCTGGCTTAAACACCAATTTATCATTGGATTCTAAATTTACAAGAGCCTGTCTATCCAATTTGGAAAGATTCTATCCTTTTCTATTATGATGTTTGTGTGACATAACTGTATCAAGCTCCATCTCTACTAATTTAATGAACGCTTCAACTGGAGCATCATTTACCTTTTATTTTTCAAACCATATTGTTGTAATTTAAATACCACATTATCATGGCCAGTACCATTGGTCTGATATGGAATATTAGAAAAGAACACCTTAAGTTTAATATTCCTAAAAAAACCGAAATGTATCAATTTTCATGTGAAAAGGTTTAACATAATTAGTAGGACAAAATGAAAGACCTTTAGACAATACCTTAAGGTCATGTTCCCCCAGTTCGTGTTCTGACAAATTAAGAACTAATGTCTCTGGTAACTCCTTGTTCTCCTCGTTCTCACTGATGAGTTTATTTCACGCAGGCAACGTTTCGACACACAGGTCTGCACACGCTCAAATATTTATGCAAAATAAGTGATTAAGGGGTCGGACACACCGGACACACCCATTCCTGCGCTAAACCCCGATTATAGGCCGCACCCCCAATTTAAAGACTTAAAGTGGGAGGGAAAGTGCGGCCTATATTCGGGCAAATACGGTATTTAGTAGCATTATACTCCTCTGCACTCGTTCTGCTTTCAGTTTCCTTGACTGGGTGTTTGTCACACTTGACCTTGAGTTCATACTATTGCACTGAAACATGACATTTTGCATATTCACTTCAACTTTTTGTGTTCCCCTGCATCAGCACAAACTTGCATATATAATATAAATTAGGAGTCGCTTATCTTTCTCTGTGCAAAGGGTATGCTTCTCACATCTCTTTGGCAATCCAACCTTATGCTACTTCTTTCTTCTGTGTACTAATCTTATTGTGGTTATATTGTATAATGTATTGTACATTATAATGTAACATGTCAGTTTCAGGTGTATAACTAGAAACCACAGGGGCTTGGTACAAAAATGTACTGGTGATTTTACTGATTGGTAATTCAATCCAATTACAATATATCTATTGTTTAGGTGGACAATGTTAATTTCACTAATTCTGAAAAAGAGGATGATTTCACTCTTAGTAAATCTCAAGTGTTATGCCTTTATGGAAGCATCTGTCAATAATACAATGTCAAAGGCTATTCAGTGGACAATGAGGGTTATGTCTGAAACTCTAGCTAAATTTCTTCCTATGGCATTTTCCTAAGATTCCTACGATAAATGTTTGTGCAACTTCCTTATGACGGTGATTATGTAAGAAAAGGCGTGAGGTAAAAAAGCTATAAACTAAAAAAAAAACTAAAATACTATTCAAAGGCATAAGCTTTTAGAATGTTAAAATCTATTCACAATTAAAGAGAATAAATTATTTTTCACTGCCCTCTTTTCACAGTACTTACAAGTATACATTCAGGTCACACTCTACACTATTTAAGGAGGAAGAATTTTCTCGCACATCCAAAAAGGAGCATGAAACTAGACTCATTTTGTTCTTCTAGTAGTGATTTAGAAGAATTTATTTTGTCTTAGGTAGTACACAGACAATTCTGATATAGAATCCAGCAAAGAGGATCATATTTCATTGAATTCTTCTCATTCTAAACGTAAGCATACAGAGGAGGGTATCATGCTTTATGATTAGGAAAACCACTATTC
>VKOC01020210.1:0-31163 GCA_009364415.1 Spea multiplicata | reverse complement strand
TGGTGCATGGAAAGGGTTAAAATAACAGCATTTGGAATACCCTTGGGTGTCTAGTTTTCAAAAATATATGGTTTGAATGGGTTAAATTGAGTTAACCGGCTTCAAAGATGTTCCAAAGAGGAGATGGAGGCAGACTGACCAGATTTGTTAAAAAAGATTTGGAAATCATAAAACGCTGCTTGTACTTATTGCCCTATAACGTACAAAAAACAGCAAAAAAACATAAAAACATTGGGTATCTGTAAACTCAGGACAAGTAGTAGAATCTATTTAGCTAGTTTTTTTAATTGCTTTTTTAGGTGAGTAAAAGATTTTTCAAATAAAAGTCATAAAATGTGTTTTTTTTCAATTTTTCACCATGTTTTTATTAATTTTTTTATAGTAAATAAGATGATACGATCAAAATAATGGTATCTGAAGAAAGCCCATCTTGTCCTGAAAAAAACAATATATAACTTATGTGGGTACACTAAATTGGTGAGGAGAAAATTACACCTGAACACAAGCACCACAAAAGTGTCAAAACAGCCGCGGTCCCACAGGGTAGAAAACGAAAAATGAGCCCGGTCCTTAAGGGGTTAAATAAATCAGTCATATCTTCCAAATCAATGCCAGCATTTCACAATTTCTGCCAGGGTATGCAAACTTTGCACACAACTGTATAAGTCTGAGTTAGTCTCTAGCTTAAGAGACCAGAGATATTCAAGGCCACACTATGGCAGACAAAATTATATTGATTGTTATGGATGTGATTGATGGGTCCAACAACTCAGGGAGTATTTCCTTATTCACTCTGGCCTATCTGGATTTACAAGGGGAAAGGACAAGGATTTGATATACGTGTGCTGATGCCATTTTAACTTGTCAGTAGCAGCAGTTACAGACTGATGGGTGTTGAAGTGTGATTGATGCTCATTGCTCACCTACCATACGGCAAGTTTATTAATAGTTTATTTCACTGCAGAAAATGTACTACTGTGGGGTGGATTGGAGAAGCTGTAGTGACTACTGTAGTGTATTCCAGGAACTGCAGCGGACATTTTTCCCCTGTTCCTGAATAGAGTTTAGTTGATTAAGACAGTTGCCCATTTATGCTACTAGCCAAACCTGTGGACAAGTCAATTTTTTTATTATCTTTCTATCATATTATCTATTATTCTTTATTCATAAATAAATATTGGTGAAAAAACAGGCATTTTACTGGGCTTGTGCACAGTGTAAATGCCTTTACAAAAAAAACAACTATAATATTGGGGAAATTCGGTCCTGCTCCAAGGGGTTCCATGCACCTATCATCTGCCAGTGTCTGCCTGTCCAGGCCCAGTGCCCTACTACTCCAGCTGCTGCACCTCTTTGACCGTCCTTACTCTGGGGGAACCTTTTTTATAAAAAGGTAGGGTACCAGGGGGGGAGGCAGCCCAGGTAACACTGATCAGCGAGTAAACTAATTTCGCACAGTGTGCAGGCGCCACAGCAGTAAGCTGCGGCCCCGTGTTAGGTTGGGCCACATAGACGTCTGCATAGCCCCAGTGATGCTAGGCCACCGCCAGGACCAGTGAAATCTGCAAGAGAGGTAAGGGGGTTTGGGAGAGCATGTGAATGAACAAATGAATGAGTGTTTAGCGGCAGAAATGGGACAGACAGGCTGTTTCAGGGCAGAGGCCTAACACGTCAGTGTCTGGCATCATACATAGTGATAGTGTTTACCCTGTACCACAATCAATGTCTGGCTCTATAGATAGTAATGGGAGTTATGCTGTACTATATCTGTTCAGTATGTGCTATTTGTTTTAATTACTTTAATTATACATTAATATTTTGTTTTTATTTCTAGTTGACATACAGTTTACAAAATTGTGAAATAAATATTCTTGCCAACATTAATTTTTTTGTGTGGTGTGTGTGTGGGGGGGGTGCCACATACAGTATCCACCCCAGGTGCCAAATACTCCTGCCTAAAACAAATGCAGCAAAAACAAAACAAGATTTTGTTCAAATCTATTTTGCTTGCCATGCACATGTCTACCAATTAACAAAATAACCACAATTCGCTTGTGGATAACTCTGTCACTTAACTCTGGGTATATAGCTGCTGCCGTGTTGCTCCTTAGAAATCTTTTGAGAATACAGGTAAATTAAAAACATTGTGTTATGTTTATTCAGCCCCAGAGTTTGGCTAAGCAATTATTCAGTCAAGTCTAATTGATCTAACTTTTGGATAAATAATATATTTCCCTAGGCTTCTGAATTTGTAGACTTCTGATTGTTAATGGTTGATTTAAGGATTCTTAATCTCTTTTCCCTTCAATGGTTTGGTTCTAAAGAGCAGCAATTAGCTTCTGGTTAAAAGACAAAAGGGCTTTTCATTTTACATGATTATATCTAAACAATGCAGATATTTTCAATGAAGAAACTGCTGCCCAGATCAACTGAGCATACAGTCCCTAATGAACAACCCTCATCAAACATGGCAT
The DNA here is from genome assembly GCA_009364415.1 of Spea multiplicata. Lineage (NCBI taxonomy): Eukaryota > Metazoa > Chordata > Amphibia > Anura > Pelobatidae > Spea > Spea multiplicata. Next base: position 28,689 of record VKOC01020210.1, on the reverse strand, counting down.
GACAGTTACAGTCCCTAATGAACAACCCTTATCAAACATGGCATGACAGTTTCTTTGGAAATGCATTACATTACATTTATTTATATAGTGCTAGCAGATTACGTAGCGCTATTGCAACAGAGTCAGTAAAATAATTTAAAATTACACACAACAACAAACGTATAAAAGAAGAGGAGTGCCCTGCTCTTGCAAGCTTACAATCTAGAACAGTATCCGAAACAGTAAGAGAGGGCTGCTTGGATAGGGATGAGTTGATTGAGTCAGGATGATCTGTAGAGGTTGTTGGTCATTCAGATAGCTTGGTAAGACTGCTGGCTGAGTGTTAGGAAGAAAGATCATAAACTTCTCGAAAAAGGTGGGTTTTCAGAGAAACTTTGAAATTTGCGTACAGGGCGAAAGTCTGATGGAATTAATTTACACAGAAGGGGTACAACATGTGTGAAATTGTGAATACCAGAGTGGGAAGAGGTGATGGCGGTCTAAGAGAGATGCAAGTCATGAGAGGAGAGGCTAGAGATGTACAGAGTGCACAGTTGTTAAGGGCTTTGTAAGTCAGGGTCAGAGGTTTGAATTTAATTCTGGAGAGTATAGGGAACCAATGGCGCAAATGGCATAGTGGAGCAGCAGATGAGAAACAGTGATAGATACAAGATCATTCTAGCTGCAGTGTTAAAGACTAATTGGAGAAGTGAAAGGCCGGAGACGGAGAAGGCCACTTAGTAGGGAGTTACAATAAGAAGGGAGAGTTTTAGTAATTTGGTTGTTTGTTGTGTGAGGAATGGGCAAATTTGGGATATATTTTTCAGGTGAAGGCAGCAGGATTTTGTGAGGGACAGGATGTGAGGGATGACACAGAGAGGTTTATTCACTAAACAGGAAGTGTAGGTGACTTGGTTTAAACTTCAGCTCACATATTCGCTACTGCCATCTCCCATGCACTCAAATAAATGAATATTGGACTTAACTACAGGAGAAGCAAGATGAAGAAAGCTGAAAAAGCAAGCAACCCCAAAGCAACTGCGAGCTAGAACTAAGTAAATCAAGGCATTTCAAGTAAGGGCAGCATATTAACAATGGGGCAGATTAGTGGCAAGTGACCCACAGTTCCTGCAGTACAATTTATATATTTGTCTGCACATCAGTAGCACGGTATGTGTGTAATTTGGGAGCCCAGCAGGGGTACTTGCAGAAACACATTGACAGACTTAATTGTGGGACTATGATCAGCGATGGCAGAAGGGGAAAGACTCCGGATCAGGATACCCTCAGCCAGGAAGCTGCAGCTAATTTAATGTGTATGCAGGTGCATGTGTATATATGTAGGGGTAGCTCTGTACTAAAGCATATCATTGTGCCTAGTAAGCATATCTGTGTATGCATGTGTGTGTGTTGTATGGCTCTGTGTATCTACTCAGACTCTTTTGTGCTTGTCCGACAAGCACTACCATTGATTTCAATAGGAGAAACTTTGCTGCCACTGATTGGTTTCTTCAAGCCGGACCATGGAGCAGCAGGTAAGCTGCAGAAACAGGGCTGCAACTTCTCGGTCAGGTAAGTGACTTATTTTATTTTTTGTTTTTAGGAATGCATATTAAAATGCTCACACTACTTTACAATGCTACCTCTAATCACACCCTCACAACTCAAGTGTCCCCTTTGGCTGTCTGAAATTTTTTAAATTGGCATGGCTGCCGCTTACTACTGTCTAAAGAACATCTTGTGTAATATCATAATGAAAGTTTTTGCTCACAGCAGCTCTTGTTGTAAATCAAGGAGGGGTGGGGTAGATGGGTTACACATATCTTTTCTAGTGGAAAGGAACACAGTTAATGGTTAAATTACCCTTGATCTTCTGTACTACATTTTAATGTTTCTTATGTAACGTTTTAGCACCTCTTCTGTGCACGTGCAATGAATGCAAGATCATAAAGGCACAAGGAGTCCACCATGCTGTCTGTGTTTTGTTTACCATACCCAAACAATAGGTGGGGCCAAGAAGAACTGCCAGGGCATGCCAGATAATGATTGCCAGGTAACTGTAACCTGTAATTAATAGCCACAGAAATAAAACAAATCAGGACAAGCAGCACTCAACAAACTAATAGCTATTACCATCCCACATTCTTTGCTTTAAATACTTTTCTTTCTTAACCTATACACATGGAGCTGGGCAGCTGAAAGCTGTCTCTGTGAGACAAGCTTTTTCTTATTGAGAGCTGCTAATACCGCTCAGTAACAAGGGCATAAGATGCTATTCAAGCAATCATCTAAATTCCTTTTACATGACTCCTGGGCAACTACTTGTTTGTATCTAAGGAAAAAAGCAAAACAAGAAAATTTAGATAAAAATACAATTTCACGCATTGTTTCTAAACACTTCATAACTAACTTGAATAAATACTGTTTAATGGTAAATATGTGGGATATATGACTTAGGTTTATCAGTACCATTCATAGAAATAGAACCTCTGCTTCACTGACTAGATTCCAAAATCTTCAATCAATCAAAGGTTATTAATTGATTAGGCTCATGTTAAAATCCACATTACAATAAACGATAGTGGCTGTCTCCTACTGTCTCCTACTGATCACATACCTTTACAAAAACTAATGGCAAGGATACCCTTGCATGTCAATAATCACTTATTCACGAATATACAAGAAGGTGCAAATGCACGTGAATGCCTACAAGTTTATATTCTGTGAGTTTCAGGTGGGGACATGAAAGTTAACAAAACAACTTGCCCAGGGAGGGGTAATTTTACACCACCCCTTCCACCTAGGGTGACCACATTTTATTTCTGCCATTCAGGGACACACTATGAGATGAGACACACAGGTGTGTGTTAGAAGTAAAGTAAAGACTGTGATTGAAAAATGATTTCAAAATAATAGCTGAACTGGCAGTTTCTTTAATATTAGCCCCTGCTGACAATATATATTTATATAAGCCCCTGCTGCTGATATATATTATTATTATCCCCCGCTGCCGATATATATTATTAGCCCCTGCTGCTAAAATATATTAAAATTAGCCCTTGCTCTCAATATATATATATATAATATCCTGCTGGCTATATATATATAATCGCTCCCGCACCAAAAAATAGGTATAGCTCAAATAAACAATACATAAAACAGCACTTGCATGTATAGATCCACTGAATAAGACATACAAACCTTATATTTGCAGGTATACATAAGTAATGTATGAAACATAGCATAGCAGGTATAGATCAACACATTAACACACAAACCCAGCATTGCATGTATAGATTAATTGAAATTCATATGTGAACTCAGCACTGAAGGCAAATAATCACACATACAAATCCTGCATTTGCACATATACAATAACATTGTATGGAAACATAGCATTGCAGGTGTAGACCAACAGAACACATAAGCCCAGCATTGCAGGTGTAGATCAACAGAACACACAAGCCCAGCATTGTCATTCAAACCCTGTATTTGCAAGTATACATACATAATGTATGGAAACATGGTATAGCAGATATGGATCAACAGAATAACACACAAAGCCAGCTTTGCAGGTGTAAAACTTTTTTCCTATAGGGTTGTCTTATATTCAGGCCTTTTCTTTTTTTCATAAATTAATAGTCAGATTTTGGGGGATTGTCTTATAATCAGGGTCGTCTTATAATCAAGCAAATACAGTACATTGGATTTTGATGCATATAGTCACATATGACTTCTATAATTTGTTGATTGTCTTTGGAGCACCTAAAATGAAATTACATAGTTAATTTGACCATTTTTTTGCAATCCTTGTTCTCAGCTATCTCTAGTGATTAACTTGCCTTTGCTGCCCAGGCTGACACCAATGTCAGATACAGTACTTGCCTAAAATCACTTTATACTTTTACTTTCTTATACCAATGAGACTTATGGTATGACTTATGTGAAAATGGTGCATAATTTATTTTTTTGATTGACAGATAGACAGGCCACAACACCCAAAGTAACCCAATTATAGTCTGGGCTATTCAAAGCTATTTTAAAACATCACGACAGGTAAATGTTCTCATTTTGCTTTCCCTGTATTTTGAAAATGGGTTAAATTGATTTGGTTAACATGTGATCATTTAAGCAAACAGTAGTACAAATTATGTCATCATCATATGTAATAATTATCTTATTCTTAAACTATGTGTGATAAATCCATATTATGTGTTCATAAAACTATGTCCTATATCCCAGGGCAATTTAGTCTTAATCTAATTATATTTGTGTTGCCATGTAAACTGCACCCACTTAGGATTCAGCTGGGACAGAACATGCTCTCCCCATGAAAGAAAGAAGGGGAGTGAGGATAAGTGGCGGGTAATGTCCTAGGGCAGTCATGTGAAACAGGTAAAACATTTTTAAAAATAGAAAAAAGCCTTATGTTAAAAATCAAAATCGTCACTTCACTGAGCCATATTGGATGAGTGAAACCTTTTAAATTCTGTCCCAACATGAAGATATTGCTGTGACAGAAGTACACTTCTTTCATACACTGAGACTGTAAGTTGTATGGGTCCTTGATCGCCTCCTAAACTCTTTTAAAATGGGCTTCCGCTGCCATACAGTGTATGGCGGATGTTGACGCCCTGGGGAGGGGCCAGACATGGCCCCTAAAGCCGATCTCGGTGTTGCTGAATATAGCGTGTTGATCCAATGAGAAGTCAAATTTTTTCTTCGCTGGATCAACACAGGTTGAGCTTAATTGACTTGTGACTTCTTTTTCTTTCAACCTAAATTACAATGTTACTATGTTAATGTATATTATTTACTGAAGGATAACATAAGTAGCATTAGTACATAGGTTCCCTGAGTTAATAATAATTACAGTAATCCATTTTCCTAGCACTGAAAGGTCCTACAAGAAATTGATAGGTGATTACATAGATTATATGTAGATTGTATTGTGTAATTATGTTTACAAACAAAATGTTATATTTTAATTAAGCATCTGGGCCTTTTATTAGTCTTTAATCTAGATATCTTAATAAATATTAATCTAATGTGTTTATATTCTCAATATGGCAGTAGCTGAAAACCTTTAGATAGCACACTCCCCAGGGCCAGCCCTTGAGTTTATATCACGCAAAACCATCTTTCTAGTATTTATCTCCTGCATTTAAATTACTTTCTAACATACAATTGAACCTGCGGCAGCCCTGTAAAAGCTATCTACTATGGTCTCCTAGAAGCCTGAACTGGCCCTGCATGAGAGAAGGCGCATGTGTCCTTTGCCAAATAACCCACAGACATACGATTATGAACTAAATGCAAAACATAAAAATCCTTAAAATGTATCCCTAATATGCCATTTCCCTCCAACGCTAATTTTCTATTAGTTTTTCTTAATCATGATAATCTCTCATAAGAAATATTTGATACATCCCTCCAGATTAATCTGTGATTTGCCAGTTACTGTATCATGATGAAGGCTATGTTGCATTTAAGAAACCAACTGAAAGAAATATAGATGGCATCTTATATGAAAACATAGCCCAGATAAATAACTAGGGATCATGGTGCCTAGTCAAACCCTAGAATGACATCACACCTACTCCACAGAAGCATATTGAAGCACAAAGGGGCACATGTGCATTACTTGAAAGCATCCCTTTACCTTGTGGCTCCGGAGGCAGTTGTCACTTTTGTACTATGGAGTAACGGCCCTTACGTGGCCATGTTTTACTGTAAGCCAAATAATGTTAACCATAAAAGTAAATGTACAGTTAGATGACATCACTGGATCGTGTAGTGTGGGCCAAGTACAACGAACTACGCAAGGAATCCTGCTACATGTTTATTCCTTTCAAAAGAAGTTAATAGTTTTGGAAGCTCACTGCATTTACTTATTGTTTCAGCTTGTGGAATCTGTCAAAGAATGAATATAGAATGTAGTAGATATCTCCTTTTTTCTGGCAGTGGAGAGAAATAACCTTTTCTAGTGTCAAAGTGTTAAGAATGAACTTGGTAAATTTCCTGTAAAGCAGGAAGCATAATGTCATCATGAAGTGATCTTTTACATCCCTCCTCACTTTCACTTTATACTGTTAGCTGAAATATTATTGTATGTGTGACTGCTCTGTATTTAAAAATGTTTTATTATTATTTAAAACGTATAAAACCAATTCCTCCATTTACATCATAAACATATTTTTGTCATGATACAGTTTATCATAATATTTAATACTAGAGAAAACTCAGATGTTCATGCCCTTCAACTATTCTGAGGTAAAAAAAAAGGGGGACATCAGGGGAGAAATAAATCATATGTATTGAATAGTTTTATATGAGCCACCATATTTAGCACCCATTTATTCGTATATTTGTTTTAAATGAGCTGTATCACCTACTTATTTTTAAAAATCTTTCATATTTTATTAAATTGTTCCATTTTTTCCTTCAATATAATTGTTATTAATATGCAGCATGTATCATAGAAAGAATAGATATTTAATCTTAGTGGGAATAAATGTAGTGGCATGACTTTGATGGCAGTGATCTTAATTCCATTCCCATGATTTCTTCCATTAGGGGTCCAAGATCTATTTACCATAATAAGTAAAAGAAGAGCAATTATTACACAGATCATGTGCTGTGATGCCTTCTGATCTTCCCCTAGTAAAGCAGTCCACATGGAAAATTCCATTCCAGTCAGTTTTCTTGCATTATACTCAACAAGATATTCCCGATTTACCTTACTACTGACACCAACAATCATTTACATACTCTTCCAATCCTACATTACAGTTATGAGTTCCTAGTATCATGCACTATGAAATGTGGCATGCTCCCACCCTAATGCAAGATTACTAGTCTCAATACTCTTTCCCAATGACCATCATTTACTGTGTAAATTTATTTCCATGGTCCAATCTAATTAATTAACTTTTGTAACTCATACAACATTACCTGTATAAATTAAACATATTATTTAACGGATACACTTTCCATTCAAGGCACTTTAAACATGATTGTCTGTTTTCAACCAGTGTTTCTATCACAAGCAAATTGTTGCTGTAAGCAAATAGAGATAAAGGGTGCAAAAAAGTACATATAAATATTCCATCGTGGCTTAACTGGTTTATATATGTTATCTGAAATTAATCATCTTGGTGAGTCACAAAGGTTTCAAATACCAAGGGTCATAACCTTGGGGATAATGGGCTTTTATTTGGAGAAGACAATGGATTTAAGTCCCGTCCTGAACATTTTACATACATTGGGTTTCAAAGGAGAAAATATCCAAATTTAGTTTTCTGTATAGACAATGGTATAGGTTTCCAAATATACGGTACTAATATAGATTTTTACATTCAAGACATGTCCACTTCAAGGTTATTATTTTATTACCCTTCACCTCACTTTGACTTTTTCATTAAACTCATATGACCACAACTTTCAAGATTGCAAAGCCCCATACATGTCTACTTGCAAGCAACTAGTATTTAAGCAAATATATAAGATGCTTTGCGAGTGTTGCAAGGGCATAGATTGTGAGTTCGATCTGATCAGTACGGTTAAGGGTTAGCTTGACTGACCACTCAACTTCGTAGTGAATAGATCCCATAATATAATAATATATATAATATACTCATCACAGATAATGTCATCCCAATACAGGATATGTGTCTACTTAAACCTTGATAACATGGCCCTTCTAGTAAAGAATGCCCACTCGAATCATACTCATTAACCATAGTTTTAAATCAGCAGGCACACTAGGGGAAAAAATACTTTTTTGGGGCATTCACAACCACCACTGTTGGTATAGGGATTTGCCTCAGGTATTTCTCCATCATACATGCAACTTATTTGCCGTTTTGATGTTTTGCTTAAGCAGTCATGCTACTGCTACCTGTTAAGAGTTATTCAGAAAACATATATTCAGAGACTAACACATAGTAAAGGGGTATAACAGCAAGCAGACCAAAAGGATTGGAAATCAACAACATAGAGTTTTACTTCATGAGCACTCACATCATCCTTGGGTTGTGATCCAAGTGTGTGTGGTTGTTGGCTTTAGTTTTACACACCATTGTTTGTATAACCAATAAAGTCCAGGATAAAGCTGAAGGCTGTATTGGATAAGCCAAGGTCAGTATGAGAAACACTGATTCATAGCTGAGAAACAGGCCAGTAGATCAGGGCTGGTACCATTTACTAGTGATAAAGACCAACGTGTCAATGTAGAGAAATAGGTTGGGGAGCAAATAGAATTAAACAATGTAACAAATAGGGATACTCAAGGGGCAGCAAGAACACTTACATTTGGGGGTTAAAACACTTGAATTGTCTATATAAGTTGAAAAGTGAGCAAGAACCACCAGTGCTATTTTAAAACAACTCTTTGGGGTCCCTCCTATGTACTTTATACTAAAAATAGTAACAAAACGAAGAGTTTGCACTAAATATAGTAAGGAAAAATATCCAGTAGGAGATAGCAACATTGATATAGAATGTGTAAACCACTACTAAATATAGTGGTACTGATAATAAAGTACAACAGTAGTATGCATTATCACATATGATGGAAACTGGAAAATCAGGACGCATTTCCTTGTTTTCATAGCTGTACTTTACTATTCATGTCTGAATGATCTGAAACTATCCTGACAGTGACTTTTGTAAAACTAGTGTTGTAAAACTTAAGCTTTCCTGACCATTGTGAACTTCTTCACAATATACCGGTATTTAACAATAATAAAAGTAAATAGAAAAAAAAACAGATTGACCTGTGATGAAACACGAGGAAAAAGCATCAAGGCAACATGCTAAAATAGTATAGAGTATAATATCGGTGAATGTATATGCAGAAATATGTCTGTAAAGTACACAATAACAGATCCTCAATTTTAAGAATAGACCATATTTACATAGTGTAAGACTATGATTGTGAGATTAATTTTTTTTAAAAAATAAATATTTTATTTTACATATCACATTCCAGCAATACCATTTAGTTCACCATTGGTAGGCTGTGGTCCTAAATCCAGATGCCTAAAATATGACGTGTTAGTAGGACATTACCTCTTTACCATTTGGCAGCATGTTTCTTTACGTACTGTTGTTTTTGTTCTTCATTTACAATAGATACTTAGCCTAAATACAAACTTGTACATGGCTGCTGATCTTCCTACTGGAATCAGGGTATGATATCATATCTCCGCACTCTACTTTTAAAAGAAGGGCAGCGCATCAGCAAACAAAAGAGGATTGTGCCAACTCAGCACATCCGTAGTATTAATTGGCTGTTTGGGGAGATGAGTGATGATGTTTGTTATACGGCAGAAAGTCTTAGACCTAGTCAGCCTGGGCCAGAATACTTGAGCACCAGTTGGAGAGTTATCTTGATATATTTTTATATCAAAGAACATTATTTAGACTGCAGAAGAATACTATTGTAAAGACAAAACTCCATCATAAATTGCTGTTATATCCTGTAACGGAGCTATAAAATTAGCTATTGATTGCGTATCTGATTTTACCATAAACATCCTACTATTTTATATCTATATATGTACAGTGGGGCAAAAAAGTATTTAGTCAGCCACCAATTGTGCAAGTTCTCCCACTTAAAAATTTTCACCATAGGTACATTTCAACTATGAGAGACAGAATGAGGGGAAAGAATACAGGAAATCACATTGTAGGATTTCTAATGAATGCATTGATGAATTCCTCAGTAAAATAAGTATTTGGTCACCTACAAACTAGCAAGATATCTGGCTCTCACAGACCTGTAACATCTTCTTTAAGAGTCTCCTCTGTCCTCCACTCGTTACCTGTATTAATGGCACCTGTTTGAACTTGTTATCAGTATAAAAGACACCTGTCCACAACCTCAAACAGTCACACTCCAAACCCCGCTATGGCCGAGACAAAAGAGCTGTCAAAGGACACAAAATTGTAGACCTGCACCAGGCTGGGAAGACTGAATCAGCAATAGGCAAGCAGCTTGGTGTGAAGAAAACAACTGTGGGAGCAATTATTCGAAAATGGAAGACATACAGGACCACTGATAATCTCCCTCGATCTGGGGCTCCACGCAAGATCTCACCCTGTGGTGTCAAAATGATCACAAGAACTGGGTGCAAAAATCCCAGAACCACATGGGGGGACCTAGTGAATGACTTGCAGAGAGCTGGGACTAAAGTAACAAAGGCTACCATCAGTAACACACTACGCCGCCAGGAACTCAAATCATGCAGGGCCAGACGTGTCCCCCTGCTTAATCCAGTAGATGTCCTGGCCCGTCTGAAGTTTGCTAGAGAGCATTTGGATGATCCAGAAGAGGATTGGGCGAATGTCATATGGTCAGATGAAACCAAGGTAGAACTTTTTGGTAGAAACTCAACTCGTCGTGTTTGGAGGAGAAAGAATGCTGAGTTGCATCCAAAGAACACCATACCTAGGGTGAAGCATGGGGGTTGTAACATCATGCTTTGGGGCTGTTTTTCTGCAAAGGGACCAGGATGACTGATCCGTGTAAAAGAAAGAATGAATGGTGTCATGTATCGTGAGATTTTGAGTGAAAACCTCCTTCCATCAGCAAGGGCATTGAAGATGAAACGTGGCTGGGTCTTTCAGCATGACAATGATCCCAAACACACCGCCCAGGCAATGAAGGAGTGGCTTCGTAAGAAGCATTTCAAGGTCCTGGAGTGGCCTAGCCAGTCTCCAGATCTCAACCCCATAGAAAACCTTTGGAGGGAGTTGAAAGTCCCTGTTGCCCAGCGACAGCCCCAAAACATCACTGCTCTAGAGGAGATCTGCATGGAGGAATGGTCCAAAATACCAGCAACAGTGTGTGAAAACCTTGTGAAGACTTACAGAAAACGTTTGACCTCTGTCATTGCCAACAAAGGGTATATAACAAAGTATTGATATGAACTTTTGTTATTGACCAAAAACTTATTTTCCACCATAACTTGCAAATACAGACAATGTGATTTATGGACTTTGTTGTCTCATTCTGTCTCTCATAGTTGAAGTGTACCTATGGTGAAAATTACAGGCCTCTCTCATCTTTGTAAGTGGGAGAACTTGCACAATTGGTGGCTGACTAAATATTTTTTTGCCGCACTGTACATATCTTATAATATGATCATGTTGATTGTAACATATATATGGTGGTGCATGTGTTACACTACTGCACATGTTTTCATATGTATACTTACTAAGCAAATGCATGTACCATCAGGTTTAATATGATAAAACTCTTTTTTCTGAGACCAGACAGAGCATGCATATCTACTCTTAGATCATACTTGGCAGAAATAACAAACATTTGTAAATAGAGCGTAACATCTATTTTAGACATTGGATTATGTCATTTGTTTTTTTATGCTTAGAGGCACAAAATGATATATCTCAATATATTTATTTAAAAAAACAAATAAGCCTAAAGTTAAAAGTATTACAAGGTTTCAATGGACGAATAGGCATTTATTGACACACAGAAAATTAAGCACACTGGAATTATACAGTAAAACATTATTCATTCAAGTATCTTGGACTGGATTCAAGTTTAACTTGTGACAAGAAATTGTGTTTAATTTCAAAGTATTCAGTATTAATAAAGCAACCAAATAAATGCTAAAAAAATATTTAATTTTTTAAGAGCTTGTTCATCTTATGACTTGATTTTGTTAATTTTCCTGCATTCTCCAATGTGATTTACTAGGGGCCCCCCAGAACACGAGGCCCTTGGGCAACTGACCAATGTGCCCATACATTTAGATGGCACTGTGCCATTAAGTCCTGCAGCTGGTGGGGGTTCCAAAATCCCCTTTAACGACACCTAGGATTACTCCTGCTGCCAAGCCACTATTTTTGTGCCCCTGGAAGTGTTAAATGTGAGATGTGATTACTGACACTTCTCTGTATTTTGCATGACTTTCTGCGTTGCAGTCAGCCTGCTGTTTAATGTATGTTCAGTTGTTGAATACAGCTCTAAGGGATCCATGTATAAAGTGAATTTAGAAACAAAAATAGGTGTTCGTTGTTAAACTTATTGGCATATATATACCCAGAATCCCTTGCATTTCTGCGGAAAAAACAAGTCTTCAGGCTTGCCTAGTGGATGTAAATTAGTGTTTGGCAAGGTTTCCTTATTTCTTTTTTTTAATGCATACATATTAGTCTACAAAATAAATTCCTTAAAAGATTTGTAGCATAATAATTTCCCTAGACGGTAGGGCATGTATAAAGATGAGCACAGGTACTGATAGCCAAACTGTCAATGTTCTGATTTACAACATACAGAACACACCCTGATGGAATATTATAGTCTAACGTCAAAGTTTCCAGAGTCAGATCTGTCTGGTACTGTGCCTTTTGTATCACCAAAGAGGTGTTAACAGATGTAAACTGTATTATTCAGGCACAAGTTGTCCTAACTGTGAAACATTGATATTTAAGGACACACCTACGTTCAGGTCAACAATTAGATACTGGTTATTTGCCAGGAATCTTCTGTGATGCTTTATGCCCATAATATACCAGAGCCAAAGAGAAATTATAGTTTCAATTTAGAACAATTTAATCTCTATATATTCCAGTTGTCTATGATACTGTATAATAATAACATTCTTTATAGTACTAATAAATAATATTCTTCCTTGTTTGCTTTTATGATTAGGCTGGTGAATGGTTAATCATTAAAACACTTCAAGTGCCATTTTTGCACTCTTTGCCTATAAGAAATCACTGACTTCTGTTTCAGATTCTCCAATGAGATAAAACCACACCACTGCTCTAACAATAACGTGGGTTCTTTACATGGGCCGTCTGGATTTTTTGAAGGTTTGCAATATCATAGGACACTTTTCGATTTAAGAGAAACATTAACACTTATTTATCACTCTTGACTGTGCAAAAAATCTACGTAAACAAATATTGAGACTCCAAGAAAGCCTGTTTATGCTTTTTAGAACAACTAAAACACATCACAAACATATTTGTATGTTTACATATAAGTAATGATCATTATCTATTCATGTGAAAAATACGCTTAGATCAAATTTCTAAATGTTGTCAGACACAATTATTCCATTTGTCGGAAACTGGTTACTCCAGTTATTTACCATGTCACTGAATCAATTAAATAATTTATGGAAAATACAAAACCATCAGTTGTTCTTTAAGACCATTTAATGAGAATTATTCAAATAAAATATCTTGACTTAAACAGCCTGTTAACGACATTCCTGAATAAAACAGCTTGCACAGGAGATACTTAACTAATCAATCATTGGTCCTTTTTAGATTGCTAGAGGGAATCTCTGTTCACTACAATTAAATAGAAATGTGAAATGTTAAATCATTTGCCAGTGTCAAGGCATGTTGCGTTATTAGAACTGTGTGGGTACTGCTTTCATTTTTTATTTCTGCTGCTCATATATTTAAAAGGTTATTGAGCGGGGGCATCTGGACCCCCCCGCCCAGACATTCAGAGAGGCCTACTTGTGCAGTAGCAGGGCATGGGAGAGAGGGAATGCTGTTTAGAGTATGTTAGCTAGACATAGAGAGCAGAAAAAACACCTGGTAGTCAGGGGAGTGCAGCAAAAAGCTTTTATTGAAATCTGTACACCCCTGCTGTCAGAGTGGTTTGGTCTGGTGTCTTTCTCTCCCTATAGTGGGTCTCCTCCCTTACACTCTGGCAGCTGCTCCTTCACAGGCACAGAGTGCCACAGCTTGCATGCTGCAGACACACGTATTTCAGCTAGGGTTAGTTAATTATTCTGCTGTTGAGACAATATTTCCCATTACTTTTATCTAGTATGTTAAGCATCATAAGAAATTTAGTACTCAACAACTGGAGTGCTAAAGGATAGCTTTTATATCATTATGGATTGGTTCTGCAGCTTTGGAATGCACATCTCCATTTGTTTGGCTGAACATCATGAGAAATGTAATAACACTTTAAATGCCAAATGTTAGTCACAACTGCTACAAAACTACCATGTGTCCTAATCTGGTTAAAAGCCTTTAGGTGCTTCCTTTTTTTTTTTTTACAACTCCCCAACTACTCTTAGAACATTTGTGGTGTATCACAGAGCTACAATGGCTTAACCACAGGGATCATAGCAGGTGCAATTTCAAGGCCCGTGCCTCTAAGGGTCCCCTTTCACAACTATTTTGAAAAGGCAAAAGGAGACAGAAACACATCAGTGACCGAGGCTGCCTGAACACTGTGCTTTCAGGTAGGAAGCTGCTAAAGAGGTAAGCAAGGATACTTAATATTATATAAATGTTCCCAGATTTAAATATATATATATATATATATATTTGTTAAGCAATAAATTATGTTATTTTCTTTACTGTAGCCAAGTTTGTTGGCGTGTCTACATCAGACTGATATAGATACAGGACAAAATCACAAAGGACACTGGTTAAAGGAAGCTTATTCTAGGATACTTAAAGCTTGTACACCAACTATTAGTACACGTTGGTGTTTGTAATCATTAAGAGCGGTGATCACATCCCCAACTCTGCCACCTGGTGGTATCATAAATAGTGTAAATATTCTCAGTGGAAGGTTGCTCAACAATTTGAGCTGATCATACAATATTCAGTCAGCTCCAGCGCTGGCTTATTAAACCCCCTGGTGTGTTGTCCAAAGAGATCATATTCTGCTGGAGTTCTGGAGCCACAGCTGCTCACAAGGGTACATTTTTTGTAAGTACTTTCATATCCATTCATGCTACCTGCAAAGTACATTTATTTGCAGATATTGTTCAGGAGGCCCCATGGGAAGCTGCATTGTCCCTTTAATTGGTTTATATTGATGTATCAATTTGGATATTTGTTTCATTAACTAATCTGTTCATGGGTCTTAATGACCTAATATAGGGACTACTCCAATAAATGTTTTATAAATAATGTATCAGGGTCATACACTCACTGGCCACTTTATTAGGTATACCTGTTCAATTGCTTGTCAACACAAATAGCTAATCAGCCAATCACATGGCTACATTTAGGCATGTAGACGTGGTCAAGACAACTTGTTGAAGTTCAAACCAAGCATCAGAATGATGAAGAAAGGGGATGGTTGTTTGTGCCAGATGGGTTGGTCCGAGTATTTTAGAAGCACTCGTCGGGACGGCGTCTGACCATGATGCAGGAGGATGCGTTGGGCAGCGGGTACGCAGCTACCCGCTGCACGGGTAAGTACAGTCCGTGACACTTGTATTAACAGTTCAGGCGGATGGTGATGTAATGTTGTGGGGAACATTTTGGGCCCCTTAGTACCAATTGAGCATTGTTTAAATGCAACAGCCTACCCGAGTCACCAGATCTCAATTCAATAGAGCACCTTTGGGATGTGGTTGAACAGGAGGTCCACATCATGGATGTGCAGCCGACAAATCTCCAGCAACTGCGCGAAGCTATTATGTCCATATGGACCAAAATCTCTGAGGAATGCTTCTAGCAACTTGTAGAAAGTATGTCATGAAGAATGAAGGCAGTTCTGAAGGCAAAATGGGGTCCAACCCGGTACTAGCAAGGCATTCCTAATAAAATGGCCAGTGAGTGTATGTATCTGGTTAGATACAGGTACTTTGAAATAATACAAGAACTACACAGCAGTATGTATGCTTGAGTCAGTATACTATTTTATATCAAAACGTTATATAAAGGTTATACACAAATCAAAGGCTGTGTAAAGGTTGTATGATTCATCTGATGTTTGAAGATAATTAAGCTTAAGCCAGACAGGTTCATTATCCCCTGATAACATAATGATGCTTACAAATGTATTTGTTAGAATATGGTGCCCAAAGGACTGGCATTCCAATCTTTATATAAGATGAAACACTTAAGCAGTTGAAATAGTTTAAACAAATTATGCAACAGAAATCATTTACAGTTAAATTGCTATACTTTAACATAGGTAGTAGTTAGAGTGTAGGCAAAACAGTTTCTACCAATAAAGTTATATAACGTAATTGCTCAGTAACTTCAGGACAAACACAGAATAACTCTGTCAAACAAGTCCCATATTCACCTTCATACAGTATTACAGTCAGAGCAGAGTTAGCTGTGCTTTATTTGTAATGCCACATATAGCCACCAGGGTGTTTAGCATAACAACCACTTTAAACTTCGTTTGCACACTATCCCAGTCTCTGCAGCGTGCAGAGATATATACAAGACAAAGATATTTTATGTCCCACAAGGACAAATATGATACACCTACGGAAAAAAACATATACTGGAGGAAGATTAAAAAGGAGCTTCTGGTGTAATAATTTTCAACATAAATGTAATAAAGTCAGTTATACTGACATACAGAACAGGAATCACACTTTCCAGAAGTGTAGCTCTCAAGGAGACATGGCCATACCTTTCCCTCAGGATTCTTCAATCCTCTGGTATCCTGAGAGCTGATATGCCACGCATTGCCATGTACATCAAGTTTGCTATGAAGCTCCCTAATTAAAGAAACATATCTGTGAGTTAATATTAATTCACTTCTTCATAAGCATATAATATATGACTATTCAGTACATGCTTATAAAAGCTTTTGTTTCATATACCAAATGCTACTGTATACAAGTATCAAATTAAGCGATATGGTAAACGTAAATACAAAAATAGAAAAAACAAGATTGTCACTTGTATGACTTTGAAATCCAGATTCCCTTATATTTATCCAGTCTTCTGTATTTTATGTTACATTATAAAGGACTATAGCCCCTCTAATCACAAATTAGATAAAATACTAATTTCTCATGTACCCACAGATCCTTATTTAAGGGACAGTTTGGTGCGCCTGAAACCCCTACAATGTACGTGTAGTGTTCAGCAGAGCCAGTGCTGGAGCTGACGGGAGGTGAGTACATCACGTTCATGGAGATGCATTCAGACAAATGCATCTCCAGCAGGACATTTAGCTAGGTGGTGGAAAAAGGGAAAAATACATTTGGGGGCATTTGCAGAATTGTTTTTAAATGTGTTATATTTTAAAATGTTTATTTTTTAAATATACATTGTATTAAAGGGAAACCCCAGCACTTTTATACATATGATAAGTGGTCCCTTTTGCTGGGGTTTCCCTTCAATACAATGTATTTTTAAAATAAACAATACATTGTATTGTATTACAAAAAAATAAATAAAATGTAATAGCATTATTTATCAAATTATAAATGCAAAGTTATTAATGACAATGTTATGCCCACTTCACCAAGAGGCTCCATTTTATAATTTTATCAGTTTCCTTGTTAGAATCCCCATCTCACACATGGATATTACCAGTAGGAATATCAGGGAATTCATTTGCTTAATATTTGCATGAAAAAAATAAATTGTGTTCTCTGCCCTCTAAAATTTAGATGCAGATAATGTTATCTAGAATTTATTTCAAGACATGCATCAAATTGCGCAATAAGTCAGTCATTATTCTACACTATAAGCTTGTGAGCAGGGGTCTCTTTAACTAAAATAACGGTTTGTCTTAGACTGTCAATTCTAGTTTTGTCATACCATTGTGAATGTATATGCTGTAAGAAGCACTGCTTACAGCTATATAAATGAAAGATAATGATTTAGCAACTAATTAGTGCAGCAAAAGCATTGTCTCCTCTGTGCCGCAAGGGATCCATTCTACCCATCCAGGAAACGATGGAGGCGTAAGAGACCTACCTTTTCTGGGCCAGTCCTGATCAGGATATACAACCTTTAAAAATATTGCATTACACACCAATTGGCTTTAAATGGTTAACTTGCAATAAACGATTTTATAGTAAGGCGCTATTTATAAGTATTTTTGATATGAAGCAATCTTGGAATTATTATTATTATGATTCATATCTTTCTGGCATTCCAAGTTACTTTGGAATTCTTTATTATAGGAGCATAAACACAATAACTAGGTTTACTTAATCCTTAAAGAATAATGCTTTAATTAGCAAAAGAACAAAAATACCAAAGATTAAAATTTAGTATGGTATGTGACATTGTTATCTGCCAGATAAAGGACATTGTCTTTTCCATCATGGCACCATGCAGCCTTTTCCTCATGTGTTCACAGGAAATTCACATTGTGAGCAAATTCTGATAACATCTGAATTTAGACAATTGACCACATGCCTTATCTGGTCATATGTAATGTCGAAAAGGCAGGAATTGTTCAATCTCAATTATGTGACATTGAAGGTCATAAATGAACAAAATGTTTTCCCCCATTTAATAGGATTGCGGTATTTGCTTAGATATTTGAACAGCTTACATGTAATTAATCAAAGCAGGATTGTGCTTTATATAAGGTTGGTTCTGGTAAGGTGGTGATGTGATGCTAATGTTTTCTCTTTCATATAATAATAATTAGTTTTGTCTATTGACTAATATATGCAATAGTTTTATTTCAGTAAGGTCTTATTTGCACATAGTTCTCTTGAATCATGATCAGTTCATATCCCCACCATTAAAGAAACAGGTTCTAAAGAAATGACTGTATTGCAACCAAATATGAAACATTTGAGGCATATTAGCCCAAAAGTAGAGTGATTCTATATTTTCCCACCTCTTCCCATGTACCTTTTTATGTCTTATAAAGTAAGTTATTTGAATGGTTTCTTCCACTTTAAATAAACAATTAAACAGACATTTCTTCACACTGCACATATCAAGTGCCCTCACCTGCCTAGAGAAAGAGAAAAGTGACCCAGTTCTTCAACCAGAGACTCTGGGTCAAACCCAGCTAGTT
This sequence comes from Spea multiplicata, assembly GCA_009364415.1. Lineage (NCBI taxonomy): Eukaryota > Metazoa > Chordata > Amphibia > Anura > Pelobatidae > Spea > Spea multiplicata. The sequence continues at coordinate 9,950 of VKOC01020210.1, read as the reverse complement.
CCCAGGTATGTATAAAAGCAACCTAAATTTCGACCTGGTGCACCCAAAGTCACTCTACAACGCTTTAAACCCTCAGTGCCAATTTTAATTAGACAAGTCTGAGACTCAGGTCTGAGAGTAGTAGGACACTTCAAATACGGTATATCTTATAGTATACACTGACAAACTCCACAGCAAAATTCAAAGACTATAAGTTAGATTGAAACTGATCTGTAACTTTGCCCAAATCCTAAATGTTCTACATATTGTACTTAATAAGCCCTTTTAATGATGTTTACTGGTTAAAATAAGCAATATGGAAGTTTTAGAAGCCCACTTTATGCAGCTACCATGGGAAATGTATTTTAACGTATTATTAGCATGATTATTCCTCTACATTTGTTCAGACAACATTTGTAAGGCTTGGTGTGGAGAATGGAGACACAGGAAACTGATTAGATAATACCAACTATGCCACTGGCTGCCTCTGATCTCAGCTTCCATCGGGTGAACTTTGCACATGCTGTAGGTTGTTTTAAGAATATCTAGAATATCTGGATATTGAAAACATGCATGTGTGTATGTGTGCCTTGGGATGTATCTCTAGACTGCAGGAGCACCACCGATGTAATCTAACACAAAAGCAATATAAAATATTGCATATATGTAACATTTTTGCAGGGGTTTTTTTCATCTCTATAATGCAGGCTATAATTAAAGTCATTATGCAGCTGGAGGAGAAGTCAAACATATTTTCTGTAAACCTCCAGCAAACTTACTCTGTATTAAATTTACACTAATTGCACAAATGACAATGGCTTTATATATTATATAAAGTACAGTAATCATGTTCAAACCTGCTACCTCTCATTTTCTTCAAAGATTAACAACAAATTAGCTCCCATTGTGCGTATTATGCAGGGTAAGACCTGTGCATACATAGTATGTTCACACAGCCCACGATGGAACTGCATAAATTATGTGATTAAGATATAAAGATAATACTTTTCCCTTGTACATTTAATAGTGTGAGACAAGAACACTGTCCAAGCAAGTCAGGAGAATACGTGAATTTAGCTTTTTTCCAAGAATGTTCTTTTTCTATTGCTATTACTTGGAAATTGAATGTAAGAACCTAAAATGCTTTTACTGGTCAATTTACAGTTACAAGAATGTATTTTTAATTTTAAGTATGCATGCGATATCCTAGGGGCTCCACATTATATCATTGCAGGTGAATTTGGGTGTATCCACTAAATCACAAGTTGGCAGGATCGTTGTGCTTTTGAAGCTACTGTGCCATATAAAGGCCATAACTAGCAATGGCTGTACTGGCCTTTCAAGAAGCATAGTTCAATCAGAGTGTTGGCCGCCAAGAAATCTCACTGACTTAAGTATGCTTTATACTGGGCCAACCAAGCTGGACTTGGAGCAGAAGCTCACTGGGGTAGTCCCTCATAATGTGAACCCAATTCAGGAAAATGCCAATAAACTCTTTTTTATTATTTATAGAACAGTGGTCAGGATCTAGCAATGTCTGCATATCAGGGCTGGTTTTCTAAAAGCAATGCTGCTAAGGTGATCTTTATTTTTAATGTCAGAGGAGGTATTTTACACATTTCTGGCTTTCTGTTATTAGAAACAAATAAAATAAAGGGTGGCAAGCAGTGTTCCCTCTAAGGTGTGCGCTTGTGCGCACGCACATAGCCTTTTTAAAGAGCGCACGTGTCCAAAAATTGTGCGCACAACAGATTTTCTCAAAAAAAGAAAAAAATAATAATTTTTTTTAAACTTTATGCGGCGCGGATATTGTGCGCACAAAATTTTTGCTCTGTGAACATTTTTGCACAAGAGACATTTTCTGTGCACGCCAACTAAGAAAAATTAGAGGGAACATTGGTGGCAAGGGTGACATTAATTTAGGGAGAAAATGTTGGTAGAACACGTGGCAAGGAGCAGTGTTTGTGGAGCAGAACTGGGTGAGGTGAATTTTAGTGGTACTTTGTTGTAGGAAATGGCGCATTCTGTGAGACAAAATGGGGTTGATACTGAGTTTTCTGTTGCCTATTTGGATGATGAACCTAAACACGGCTTGAATGTAGAGAAAATCCACAGGTGATGTCATAAGCAGGAGAGACCATAGATACATTTAAAACACATTTTGTTTCTGTTTTCTTCTGCATTTGCATGCAATTCTCCAAACACAATGTACGGATTTATTTTTTTATTATTCTCTACATTCACAGTATAAGCCGTGTTTAAGGCCTAGGAAGCATTCAAAAACATTTGTTCTGTAAGGGACCCCAAAATATCTGATGGAGGCCCTGATACTGAACCTAAGACCAAGGACTGATAAAGGCAAACAAAACAAGAATTCAGTGGATATCCAGCAAAAAAAACATGTTGTTGGCTGGGGCTGCAGTCTTCTCACCCAAAGGGTACGAGCTCCTGCGAAGCCCGTTACTGGGCACACAAGATGGTATGATGGTCGCTTACAGGAAAACTAGAAGGTGGAAAGAGGAAAGGTAGGGGAGAAAAAGATGGAGGATTCGATTACACTTTGTGACTTAAAGCCCTCCCATTCTGCTTGTCTGGGTGCAGATGGATGCTGGGATGCAGGAGTTCGCTGTGCAGTGGATGAATTAGGTAATATATATACATGGCATATGATGTAATATACATACATGCTGATGCTCACTTACAATAATCCACAGCTTGTAGGTAGCACGGTTTATGAAAGCAGTGGAGCAGCTCAAGCTACTACAAATCAAATCTGTCTACTACAGGATGAGGGATCTGGCTCCCTTGCCACTCTGGGACCCTAAAGCTATTGCTTTATGTTCGCCTTGGTTAACCCGGCCCTGACAAAAAACCTTTTCTGTGTTCCAACCACTTTTGCTTACTGCTTTGGACACTCCTAAAATGCTGAATTTTTATTGTATTATTTGTATTTTAATTCCAAATTAAGTCCAAATTATATTTTCCAGTTGCTTCCACCAACAGTATGGTCAAGACATGTTATGCAAACCTACTGAAGATTGCATAGTTAGATAGTTACAAGGTTACATACTTAGGCTGAAAAAAGACATGTGTCCATCAAGTTCAGCCTTTCCCATATCTGTTTATTTCTTGCTGTTGATCCAAAAGAAGGCAAAACCCCCCAGTTGTGTCTCTTTCCAATTTTGCACAAACTAGGGAAAAAATCCTTGCAATGGAATTATTCAGTGCAAAATGGCCATAGTGGATGCACAATGGCCATTCAGTGATCACAATCACTGATAGCTGTCAAATAACTGTCACAAATGTGAAGAATGATATTCTATTTCTCCAAAAGCTGTCTGCAAATTACATTTTCGGTACATTATACATCCGCTTAAAACACACAAAGCTTGTTACTGTATTTCAACAACTGAAAAGAAGCTTAATTGCTTCATAAAAGGTCCTGGTGCTCATGTTACATGTAGTTAGACATTCTAGACTTAGCACTTACACATGGCTACATCTCAAATCAAAACCATGTCATGTATGTGTGTGTGGGAACAGCATTTGGGAGGTTCTCCTACAGAGTGCAAAGCAAACACATTCCTGTTAATTATTGGTGAGGATTAACCTGGAGTTTTTTTTAACTCTTTCAGATTCCATACATTCTTAGCACGTAATCTGTTGAAATGCTTGCAAACATGTAATTCTTTGAGAAATCTAAAAAATATTCACTACAAACTGTTTTTGTAGTGTTCACGAAAAAATTATTTAAACAATTACAAAGACAAGGGTGCATAGGATTTTTCATTTGCATAGTGAGATACCATCTGTACTTCTCACCAACTAGTCTAGTCTAGGAATTTTCAGCATGTACAGCACAACCTATTTATATTTTCTGACTATATCATACACAATATATTTTCTGTATATCAGTTTCCTTTGACATACATCAAATGGAGCATAGCTCTGTAATGTGCAACTAATGTGGGCAGAGCTCTTTTTACCTAATGTATCGGTTTGTCTTAGTCTGTCAATTCTTTTTTCGTCACACCCTTTGAATGTATGTAAGGTAATAAATGCTACATAAATTGTTGACATAATATAAATGATATTAAAAATAATAGTAATAATAATATTGTGATTGGCTGGTAGTCATTTGATGTCAACTGACCAATGGGAGTGCAGCATCACCATTTCCTAGAATTGATAGCGCCCAAGTGGGCTTTTCAGCTGGAATTTTATCGTTCAATGTTTATTTTATTTGTCATTAAAACAAACAATTTATTATCACTTTAACAATTATACATTATACAAACAACCTGAGGAGAAATAATGTTTGCTTCCTTGGTCACTAAATAAAAAATAAAACGACTACCCCATTTAGTTGGCTATGGTGGCATGTTTGACTCACTGACTCTACACTCCAAATGTGCACAACTACAGAACAAAAAAAGAAAGGTATAATATTGTTGTGGAGAGGGAGGTAATACAGTATTTGCTTGATTATAAGACGAGCATTTGCTCTGGAAAATACCCCTCGTCTTGTAATCGGGGTCGTCTTATAATCAGACCTCAACTAGGTCTGACTATGAGACTAAGATCCAGATCCCCCGCAGCGATGCAGGGGACCTGGATCCTCCTGTCTCCCCCCAACTTACCGGTACTTCTGAGTCCCCGGTGCTTAGTCTGGGCAGCGTGTAGAGCTCTACACGATTCGCGTACACAACTTGTGCTGCAGTTGGGAGGAGGTGCGGTTAGCAGAGGGGGTTGTCTGCGTCCATCGCGCAGACCTTCCGTGGCTGTCAGATCAGAGTTCCCTTTGATTTTGGGGGGTCGTCTAATAATCATGGTCGTCTTATAATCGAGCAAATACATTAATTAAACTTTTTTTGTTTTTTTATACATTGTACAGCCAATACCCTGTATTTGCAGCATGCTGACACCTGTTTGGTATGCCTCGTATTATACATTTGTATTATTTGAGCCTGAGACTAGCTTGGAGCACCAACATGTTTTGTTTGCACATATTTGAGGTTGTTGGCTCCTCATTAGTCTGATTGCAGCTTGCTGTCCAGGGGTTAATTGGGAGGAGGTTTAATTGCACCTCCCCCAACACATTAATAAGGTTTTTGTAGCCGTATAAACTGCTTTATGTGCTCACTATGTAGGGGGTGAGAGTAGGTTCTCCTCCTACTGAGAGTGTGCCTTGACGTGGCGGGTGAGCTTAATTATGCTTTGGCCAATTCATATAACCAAAACCTCTCATTTATATTATGTTTATATATTTGTTGCCAACTTTATTAGGGTAAGAAGTGTAGACAGTTTTAGTTTTTTGTATATAAAGCTAGAAGTACTATCCTGTTCCAGCAAGACTCTGATGAGCTTCAATATTGATAATAAGATCAAAAAGTAATGCATTTTCAGAACATGATATAATAATTCACACTTAGTTTTGTGCAAGGGCAATCCTTAAACCTCATGGACTACAAAATGAACTCGATAAATGAGTGTCAAAGTGGACCGAAAGGCCCTTTCCATATAGTAAGTAATGAAAAGTGGTATTGAGCAACAGGAAAAATCTGTAATTTTGCTTATGTTAAAAAGTACGTTGTAAAGCCTCACGTTGAATAATCAAAGATATGGGGTGTCAGGTTACATAAAACTTATTATGAACCTGGAAAAGTTCAAGGATGGGCTACAAAACTACCAATGGATTATAAAACGTTGCAACCCTACCTGAACCTTAATCTTTCTAAAACTGAACTCATTATCTTCTCTCCTTCCATCTCCACTCAACTACCTGAATTCTCTATCACCATTAACAACACGACTATCTCTCCTACTAGCCAGGCCCGATGCCTTGTGGTCATCCTTGACTCAGAACTCTCCTTCATCCCTCACATTCAGTTCCTCGCCAGATCCTGCCACTTGCACCTAAAAAACATCTCTCGCATCCGCCCATTCCTCACCCAAGAATCCACAAAAACTCTGGTTCATTCACTTATTATTTCCTGTCTTGACTACTGCAACACTCTTCTGGTTGGCATTCCACTGTCTGGACTCTTTCCTCAGCAGTCTGTCCTAAATGCTGCTGCTAGGTTTATCTTCCTTGCACGCGGCTCCTCTTCTGCTTCCCCACTCTGTGAAATCCTCCACTGGCTCCCTATTACCATTATAATCAAATTTAAAATCCTGGTACTAACATATAAGGCCCTCTATAACACTGCTTCTCCATACATTTCTGCCCTCATAAGCAAGTACTTACACTCTTCTTATGGCTTAAGGCTCCCCTCCTCACTTATCACCTCTTCCTTTTCCCATCTACAATATTTCAGTCAGGCTGCCCCATATCTCTGGAATCTACTCCCACCGAACCTTCAGCATTCACCCTCCCTCCCAACATTCAAGAAACATCTCAAAACCCACTTCTTCAGAGAAGCTGCACCATCTTAGCTGCTAGAACCTCCTTGTCACTGATACAACTCCCACACTACCTATCACCCCTTCTCTGTGCCTTATGTTTTTCACCCCATTCCCTCAAGATTGTAAGCTTGCGAGCAGAGCTCTCTCCACCTAATGTATCGGTTTGTCTTAGTCTGTCAATTCTCGTCTTGTCATACCTCATGAATATATGTGTTGTATTAAGCGCTGCATAAATTGTTGGCGCTATAAAGAAAAGATAATAATAATAATAATAGATAAAAATAGGAAGGCTGCAGAAATTGATTTTATGCTAGAAAAGAAATATGTAAAATGAATATGATAAAATATACACATTCATTTATTCAAGGGCAATGAAGACCACTGTTGTCCTGTACATGAACACATGGCCCAAGAAAATGTAGACTTGTAAAACACACATTTTTTATTAAGCAGGAGAAAGGTTTCACAAAATACAATAGCTAATGTCAAGAAAAAAGCTTTTTAGCAAAACAGTATACATAGAATATAACTGAAATAAACACATATAAAGGGTCAATATTGTGAGAAATCCATCCGCATTCAACTTTGCATTTAAGACATTTATATTTTGGTTTTTGATGGAATATACATAAATATGGAGGATTTAGCGGAACATTATAACGCTTCCCCATGAAAATTAAGACATTTTAAAATCAAAATTAAGATAAAATTCAAATTTGCAGTGAGCTAGCATCTGTAATTTGACTAAAAACTATTTTGCTATGTTGACTATGTGGAGTTCAATCTAAGGAGATATTTCTGACGTGGAAAAAAGAAACTTTTCAAAATATTTTGCTGTGAGGCAAGGAAATGCCTTAAAATAGTAATGGGAGAGGTACTTTGAATAATTGTGGGGTTGAAGAGAATTCATAAAAGGACATGTTAAAGATTATTCCTCAAGTGAAGAATGACAACATAATCCAGATTATCTAATTTAGTTTTTAGTTGTGACACATGCCAGAGGCTGGTATGTTATGCCGTGCATATTAGCATGTAAACTGTGTTTATGATGTTTCACTTGACTGCATTTTGTGGTCAGGAAACCTCTAAACAAAAAGGGGAATACCATATGAGATGCAAAAGTAAAGTTAAATGTATTTTATATAGTTTTTTTAATAAATAAGAATTTAATAAGAATTATCCCAAGATGCATGAAAACAAATTTGGCCAATGCAGCTAGAACTCATCTGCTTGGTATTGGTAACTTTCTAGACATTGTCATGTTTTTTTTAGTGATTCTGGATATCACATACAACAAATGTTTTCCTAATATAGGAATGATCCCAAATTTATTAAATACTGGAAGGAAAAAATAGTGATTTTCAAATTAAAAAAAATCAGTTAACCAAGTAATCTAAGGCACCCAGCTTTTATATACACATAGAGACAATTTTAAGAGATCATTGGGTAAAACTGAGGAAACATATAAATGTGTACTAAATCTAAGTCCCATTTTACAACACCGCTTGTTAAAATTAAGGTTGGGCAAGGTGCTAAAACATGAAGACTTAAATTGGAATTCAGTTTTGGTTAGAAACCCTGTAGCAGATATTGTTTCTACGTTATTTTCAAACATTATATAAATGATGTGAAAGATAGACGCAAGAAATGTGACGGGAAATAAAAACACACTAGACCATTTAAAAAGCTTAGTGGTGATTATTTCATGCAGCTGCTAGTACAGGCAACCTTATAATTCCCCCAAGCATTCTTGAATTTCTAATTTCTTAATTCTGCAATCAAACATTTTGCACTTTATTAGGTTAAATATCAAGTTTTTACTTTAAAAGACTTATCATCGAATCAAAGTTCTGTTTTTTTAAATAAATTTATGATGGGAGTGCATCTGTCCAGATTCGGAAAAGGGTGTTAATGGGATCTGCATCAGACGGTCACATGCAATAAAGGTTAAGATGAGTTACTTGTGCTAATTCCCATAGAAAAACACAGGCGGAAATGAGTGACCCCTCCCTATAGCATAACATGAAGAGGGTAGGTGTCCTTTTTATTGGCCATTGATAAAAGTAGCTATCTTCCCCATTGGCTGCTTTATGCCTGCCCCGGAGCGGTGTGTATAAACACACCCACGCCATTCATTGTTTTTTTGTGTGAATACTAATTGTTCATTGGCCATTATGGCCATTTTGTCTTAATACCAAATGTAATTATTTATTCTTCTTTGATGTATACTGCATTTAAGACCTCTGTTTTTGCGTAATAACATATTGTTTTGGCTGCTTCTTAATGGGATGAACTATTACTTCTAAAAATAATATTACTTCCTACAGCTGTGGAGAGCTAAAGAGCTCCAACTGGGACCCTGGAAGATGGATGGCAGGCTTTGATGGCCAGGGGCAAATCCAGAGCTTCACACCATGGATACCACTACAGACATGTAAACATTTTAACTTGCTCAAACAGTCCAGTTTTAATAGGCTGAAACATAAAGCCATTTTAAGGTTCAGTAATATCCAGAACTGGAGATGTTTTGTAGAGAGCCAGAAGTGTGGAAAAAATACATACTTCTTATCTCCTTAACAAATATGTATAAAATCGATAAACATTTGTAAAACATCAAAGGTGCTTACACATGTAATCTATAATCATACTTTAAATACATAATTACTTACTTAATTGCATAATATAGTGAAGTACTCTTTGTTGGGGACTTATAAAACATATAATTTCATGATACCATTTACTATCAGGATAAGGTTTTTCCTATTTTTCCTTTAGGTGCACATTAAGCAAGTAAGCCAGGGTTTGAACACTAAGGAATGAGAGGAACAGACAATAGGATCGTGATAATTACCGTATTTGCTCGATTATTAGACGACCCCTCAAAATCTGAATATTAACTTAGGAAAAAAAGAAAAAGCTTGAATATAAGATGACCCTAAAGGAAAAAGTTTTACCAGTAAATGTTAATTCATGTAAACTTTTAATAAAAGCTATGATTGAGAAAATATTTTTATTTTATTCCTTGTATTTTCCAACCTGTCCCCCAGTTACGCACATCTGCCCCCAGGCTTGCCACTCCAATATGGCACTGTGGCCCATGATATGCCTTTAACCCTCTATATGCCACTGTGCCCCATGGTATGCTTTTTGACCCCTATGTGCCACTCTGCCTCCAGAAATGCCTTATACCCCTATATCCCATTCTGGCATTTAGGGGGTTTTAGGGGGTTAAAATGCATATTATGGGGCATAGTGGCATATAGGGAGGTATAAGGCATTCCAGGAGGCAGAGTGGCATTAAGGGAGTTAAAAAGCATTGTATAGAGCACTCTGCCTCCAGAAATGCCTTATGCCCCTAAATGCCACTCTGGCATTTAGGGGGTTAAAAGGCATATTATGGGGCAGAGTGGCATATAGGGAGGTATAAGGCATTTCAGGAGGCAGAGTGGCGTTAAGGGGGCATTTAATAGAGCACTCTGCCTCCTGAAATGCCTTATACCTCCCTATATGCCACTCTGCCCCATAATGTGCCTTTTAACCCCTAAATGCCAGAGTGGCATATAGGG
>VKOC01020207.1:0-18303 GCA_009364415.1 Spea multiplicata | reverse complement strand
CAGGCATATTCAAGGTGTGGCCTTACCATTTATTTATACAGAGGCAAAATTATATTTTTATCCAGCGAATTGATGCCCCTTTTTATACACGACAATACCTTACTGGCCTTAGCAACTGCTGACTGACATTACACATTGTTGCCTAGTTTGTTGTCTATAACAATTCCCAAATCCTTCTCATTTGTCGTGACCCCTAATTCACTACCGTTTAGTGTGTAGGTTGCTTGTGCATTACCTACCCCGAAGTGCATAACCTTGCATTTATCTACATTGAATTTCATCTGCCATTTGTGTGCCCAGTCCCCCAGTCTATCTAGATCCCTCTGCAGCACTGTAATATCCTGCTCACACTGTATTACTTTACCTAGTTTAGTGTCATCCGCAAACACAGAAACATGACTTTCAACGCCTATTGCCAGGTCATTTATAAATATATTGAATAAAATTGGTCCCAGAACAGAACCCTGAGAGACACCACTTACCACTTTTGACTAGCGTGAAAATTTACCATTTATAACAACTCTCTGTTCTCTATCTCTAAAACCATGTTCTACCCAAGAACAAGAATTTGCATCTAGACTTGACAAAATCCAAGTAGATTACATCCACTGCAACACCCTGATCTACACTTCTACTTACTTCTTCATAGAATGCAATTAAATTAGTTTGGACCTATGTGTCATAAAACCATGCTGATTTTCGCTAATACCGTATTTGCTCGATTATAAGACAAGGTTTTTTTCAGAGCAAATGCTCTGAAAAATACCCCTCGTCTTATAATCGAGGTCGTCTTCTAATCAGACCTCAAAAATGTCTGCTGGGGCCAGGCTGCTCACCGGTGCTTTGGTCGCGAGCAGCGTCTCTTCTGCAGCAGGAAAACAGGAAGCTAGCAGCTTCCTCACATAACACTGCCTCCCCTCTCCTTCCTCTGGGGGCGGAGCCAGAGAAGTTGCTCGCACAGCCGGGCCCCTGCAGAAGTCTGCGAGTGAGAGATCTGCAGTTCAGGTAAGGGGGTGGGGGAGGGTTTTTGTGATTGATGTGTGAAGTATGTGTGATTAATGGAATGAATGAGTATTTAAATGTTTGTGAATGAGTGTGTGTGTGATAGCATGGATGTGTAAGAGGGGGGTGGTAGCATGGCATAGGGAGGCTGTAATCCCACTACTATCATCCCCAGGTTCCAGCATGTACTGGCTGCCTTGGCTTGATAGGAGTGTGATTGCTGTTAGCAGTTGTTAGCAGTTGTTAGCAGTTATACATATATATATATAACTGCTAACAACAATCACACTCCTATCAAGCCAAGGCAGCCAGTACATGCTGGAAAATGCATATATATATACCTCCAGAAATGCATTTTAACCCCCTATATGCCACTCAGCCCCATGATATGCCTTTTAACCCCCTATATGCCAGAGTGGCATATAGGGGTATAAGGCATATCATGGGGCAGAGGGGCATATAGGGTGTTAAAAGGCACATCATGGGGCAGAGTGGCAAATAGGGGGGTATAAAGCATTTCTGGGGGCAGATGTGCATAACTGGGGGGGGCAGGTTGGCAAATAAAAGGAAATTAAAAATATATTTTTCTCAATCATAGCTTTTATTAAATATGAAAAAATAGTTTACATGAATTAATATTTACTGGTAAAACTTTTTTCCTATAGGGTCGTCTTATATTCAGGCTTTTTGTTTTTTTCCTAAATTAATATTTTGATTTTGGGGGGTCGTCTTATAATCAGGGTCGTTTCAATATCGAGCAAAACGGTTAATACTGTTCTCCCAATGAATTCTTGAATACTCTAATCCCTAAAAACAGGCCCTTCCAAAATACTTTTCCCAACCACAGAATGTAAGCTCACAGGTCTATAATTTTCCTGGGCAACAGAGTTTGAACCCTTTTTGAATATAGGGAACCACATCTGCCTCTCCTTCAATCCTGTGGTACAATTCCTGAAAAAAGAAAAAAAAAAAAATCCCGAAAGATTAGAAAACAGAGGTTTCATCTATTTTCCTGACTCAGCTGCGCTTATGCTTCGTGGCCAGTGAATACCCGTCAGGCCCCAGAGCTTTGTTAACAATTAACTTTCTTTAGTATGCTGCAGCCCTGTCCGTGATCTTTCCAATCACAGTTTTGACTGCACATTTTTTTTCAGCAGTCCTATGTATATCCGTTGCCATAGGTCCCTCCTTAATATATACTGAGGAAAAATAGTTATTTAAAGTTTCTGCTTTTTCCTGGTCCTCCTTAACCAACACTCCCATCTCTGTTTTTAATGAATTTTTTGTTAGAATTTATGTACTTAAAGAATTTTTGGGGGTTAGTTTTGCTCTCTTTGGCAATCACTCTCTCATGTTCTAGTTTAGCCCATCTAATCTCCTTTTTGCATGCTTTATTGGCTTCCTTATATCTTATATATCTCCATTTTTCCTCAGTGTTTTTATCCCTGAAGAGTTTATGCCAGTCAATAAGTTGTAAAGCTGCCCTTATCTTATTGAAATTTGCCTTCTTAAAATTATACGTTTTAGTATTCCCCATGGTCAATTTCTTTTTTGAGTTTATTTTAAAAGAGGCCATATTATGATCATTATTACCCATGTGCTCCCCCATGTGAATGTTAGACAAAAGATCAACATTGTTTGTTATCACCAGATCTAGACAAGAATCGTTTGTAGTTGGTGCTTGTACGAGTTGTGACATGAAGGTGTCATTTAACAGGTTCACAAAACTGAATCCCCTTGCAGAACTACTAGTCCCTCTATCCCAATTTATGTCCGGGTAATTAAAATCTCCAATAATTAACGTGTTACCCAGATGTGCAGCTTTCTCAATTTGCTCTAACAGCTGCTCTTCCTCATCATTATTAACATTAGGTGGTTTATAACATATCCCAACCAGTAGTTCTTTTCCTTTTTTTTGCCCCAAGTTGATATCTACCCATAAAGCTTCCACAAATCCCTTGTCGCCTTCAAGATGCTTAATATTTGACTTTAGCTCGTTGCTAACATACAAGCATACTCCTCCTCCCTTCCTGCTTTTTCTGTCCTTCCTATATAATGTATAACCTTTTAAGTTAACTGCCCAGTCATGGGTCTCATCCCACCATGTTTCTGTTATGCCTATTATATCATATTGCTTAGTGTATGCTATTGCCTCTAGTTCTCCCATTTTGTTATTTAGGCTCCTTGCATTAGCAAGTATACATTTAATATTACCCTGAGTCTCTTGAATTTTATGAGAATTTTTATTAATACATACCTCCTCTGTTCTGATCTTGCCCCTCCCCCCACCACTAGTTTAAAAACCCCTCCAGCCTTCTAGCCGTCCTCCTCCTTAGCACAGCAGACCCTCTTCCATTTAGGTGCAATCCATCACCGCTATAAAGATTGTACCCAAGCGCAAAATCAGCCCAGTGCTCTAGAAAGCCAAAACCCTCCTTCCCTCCTTCCTACACCATGACGACACCATGACACCATGACTACAGCCACGCATTTACCTCCCTGATCTCCCGCTGCCTTTCTGCTGTTGCGCGTGGCACAGGTAATATTTCTGAAAATACTACCTTGGAGGTCCTTTTCTTCAGTTTATCTCCTAATTCCCTGAAATCATTCTTCCATTTTCCACTGGCTTTGTCATTGGTACCAATATGGACCATGACAGCCGGGTCTTCCCCAGCCCCTCCTAATAATCCATCCACTCTGTCGGCAACATGCCGGACCCGAGCACCCTGGAGACAGCAAACTGTCCGGTTGAGCCTATCAGAGCGGCAGATCTACTCTCTTAATAACAGAGTCCCCTACCACCACCACAACCTGTCTAGCCTTTCTTACGCTCTCAACCCCACTCATACTAGAGGGGCTGTTCCCTTGGCTGTAAGAAGGTACAGCTTCTTCCAGTATAGCTACTCCTGAGCTGATCTTCACTCAAGCAGGCAAATCTGCACAAGTTCATCTTTTATCTTTTCTTGCCCTCTACCTCCACGTGTAACTGTTACCAAACTACAAGCTTTTTCCCCAGCTGACTTATCTCCTCCCTCTTCACTACCTGGCCCACTACACTCTGCTCAGTGAGCAGCAGACTCCTTTCAAGATTGTTTATCTCTCAAAGTTTCAGTTTGCTTCTCCAGATCTCTACTTGAGATAAGCCACTTGCTCACACCTGCCACAGAGGTATGGACCCTGGACTGATCCATCCAGGCAGGCATACATGAGGTAAGATGTGCATTGAGTCAGATCATCAATCTTGCTAACTCTCATAACCATACTCACAATCAAGTATAAGGAAAAATAAATAAATTAGAAATCTACAAAATAACAGTTAAACAAGAACACTCATAAAAAATAAACAGTTAAAAGTACAGAACTATAGTTCAACAAATAACAGACCAATAAATATATAACAGTATAATTACAGTACCTTCTGTAACCCCTTTTTAACTCCTACTTAAAATAGTCTCTTTCCAAGTAGGCTATCTCAATGCAGAAGCAACTCAAGTGAGCAAACTCTGTGAGTTAGTTGGGGCTTTATATAGATAAACCCACACAGGTGAAACTAGGTAACCACTCCCCTCAATTAACTGAGCTGCAGCACACAGAAGAAAACAAACACACCAAAAATAAAGCACCCAAAACAGATGAGTAATAAAATGCAACCAAATATAAGCTTTTTCCACCACTTGTACTCCTCCAAGGGAACTCCTGTTTCTTTTTAACTCCTACTTAAAATAACCTACTTTGAAAGAGACTACCTCAATGCAGAAGCAACTCAAGTGAGCATAAGTATATTAAATACTACACCGATCAGCCATAACATTATGACCACCTGTCTAATTTTGGGTAGGCCTCCGTTTTGCCTCCATAACAGCCCTGACTTGTCAAGGCATGGACTCCACTAGATCTCACGAATTTCAAAATTTTTTAACTGTATGTCAACTGGAAAATTAATTTAAATAAATAACATTTACTGAACAGATATGGTACAGCGTAATTCCCACCACTATACACTGAGCCAGACATTGACGGTAGTGCAGCATAACCCCTATTACTATAAACTAAGCCAGACATTGACTTGGTAGGCCTCTGCCCCTAAACAGCCCGCCTGTGCCACCGCTGCCCATAAAGCAGCCTGCCTGTGCCAAGTCTGCCCCTGAAACAGCCTGCATGTGCCACCTCTGTCCACTAAGCAGCCTGTCTGTGCCACATCTGTCCCCAAATCAGGGTTACCTATGCCACCTCTGCCCCCCCCCAATCAGTTTGCCTGTGCCACCTCTGCCCCCCCCCCCCAATCAGCCTGCCTGGGCCACCTCTCTGCCCCAATCAGCCTGCCTGTGCCACCTCAGGCCCACCTAATCAGCCTACCTGTGCCATTTCTGCCCCTAAACACTAATTTCCTCACTTCTAACTTACCAACATTCTCAGTTGTCACTACTGTCACAAGTTCATGCATCTTATTCCCTAAACTGCGAGCATTTGTAGTCATGACCTTTAGCTTGCCATTTAACACTAATGCTGCAATCGCTTTCTGTCCTTGTTTTTTTGGGGGCAAAATATATGCTTCTCCCTAATATCTGTATAGACCAAGCCCCCAGATCCACCCACCTGGTTACTAAGTAAATCACCTTCCCTTTCTATACTGTCTAGCCCGGTATTACCCCCCTTACCACAGTATTTCAATGCATTTCTGTCACTCGATACATGGAATTACTAAAACTTTTTGTTGTGATTTGTATTCAGAAACACCCCTCAAGTCTAGGAATAACCCATATGCGTGGGTAGGGCATGTCTCTTCAGCACTGTGGTTTCAAAATTGGAACATGCGCATACAGTTTTGAAACATGGAATTTAGGGGAATCTAGTTAGGGGCATATTGGTCCCATGCAGCTTATTCTGCACCAGCACCTTCCAAAGTTAGTCTTGTGACAGAACCCTCCATCACTGGGGCCCCTGGAGAGGCCTGAGAGCCAGCCTCCTCCCATCGACTATGGGCCCAGGCCTTGTAGAGACTTCTGTGTTTGTATACAGGGATTCAGTTTCTGGTGTCCAGGAACTGAATAGCATCCAGGAATGGATTACAGCAAAGGGGAAACTCTAGCGAGACAGGGGAACTCTAGCGAGATCAGCCCGAATGGAGCCTGACATATATATACATATATACATACATACACCAGATTAGTGAATGTTACAATAATAAATTATCTCACCATATGTCAGTGCTTCTAGAATTGCCACAGACAAGAACAGCCGTAGTGGCCACATTGCTGAGGTGAACTGATTCGGAAATCACTTTTTGTTGTTTTGATGCAGGTTTCTTTAATTTTCCTTTCTTTTTTGTCTTTCTTCTGGATACCCAGGTTTGATATATTATAGCTAAATGTAAGATGTCCAATATAATATTGAAGACCAGGATCTAAAAAAACAAAACAAAAAACAAATATATTATATATATTATATATATACAAATACACAAATATGTGAGGCATATCAAGAGACCTGAAAAAAATCATACAAATAGTATTCTTTACAAGCAAAACCCCCCCAGAAATTATATAAATTCATGACACCATTTCCGACTTACTACAACATAAAAATTAACTCGAGGTTGCATTTTTACCTACAACCAGGGAGCATTCTAACAACTTTAATTTGTACTTAAGTTATATAAGTACTTTTTTAAGTAGTTTTTTAAGTAGTTTTTACCTGTTTTAGATATTTATAATGTAAAGATACTTGTTATAAAGTTTTGCAAAAAGCAAACTGTCTAAAGATTATCTGAATACCTTTATGGGGGGGGGGGATGTCACATGACACAACTCTTACCAAACAAAAGGAGGTACTACTAGCAGCTTTAAAGTAACACCATCTGCTTCTTAGGATGCAAAGGCTTACATCAACTATTAGAACGTTGATGGAGGAGAAAATATACAACTAATTGCTACAAAAGTTTGTGTATGTACTGCTAGATCGAATGGATATAATAACATAATGTAGCTTCCATTGCCTTACCCACCCAAATGTCAAGAGTAGGGTGACAAAATACAAATTAAAAGCCATTTCACTATGACACAGACAGACTATCCAGCCCGTGGGAGTGTGAAAGGGTAATGCCAGCCAGACCTCTGGTGCGTTTCTCACTTCCACTGCAGGACTAAAAGCAACCACCACTTACCCAAGCTGGTCACCCAAATTCCCAACGTAAAAAGCTGCCACCACCAAGTTATTTTTTTAGGAGTTTAAAAATCCTTGGAAGAATTTGGTAACAACTAGCACGCAAAGTAAAAGGTCACAGTGCTTTTCATACAAAAATGCATATAAAAGTACCAGTACATACACTGAAGAACATATAGTATATAGATATACTATACCAATGTATAATTCTATTGGAGTCTCTTGATTTGTCCTGGACTCTTGATGTTAAAAATATACTCTCTCTAATTTCCCTGTTACCTCCCTTTATCCCTCCCATCTTACACAAAGGACAGCCTACCTGGTGTGTCACATGAGGAGAGGGGGGCAAGCTCACCAGTTTATGACATCCTGGATCCAGTCAAACTTAGAACCTAAACTTTGCCTGATATTATAAAGTGGGTCACAGGAAGCCCGTGGCACATTGCACAATTATAATATCGGGACTGTCATACTGTCAATTAATAATGAGAAAAGGACACTTTCATATAACTCCTGTTTAGGTCAAACCCTGCATTGCGTGT
This sequence comes from Spea multiplicata, assembly GCA_009364415.1. NCBI lineage: Eukaryota > Metazoa > Chordata > Amphibia > Anura > Pelobatidae > Spea > Spea multiplicata. Next base: position 10,597 of record VKOC01020207.1, on the reverse strand, counting down.
TTGGTGTCCCTAAAACAAGTACCGTATTTGCTCGATTATAAGACAAGGTTTTTTTCAGAGTAAATGCTCTGAAAAATACCCCTCGTCTTCTAATCGGGGTCGTCTTATAATCAGACCTCAAATAGAGGTCTGAGTATGAGACTAAGATCCAGATCCCCTGCAGCGGTGCTGGGGATCTGGATCTTAGTCTCATAGTCAGACCTCCTTCTGTCTCCCTCCCATTTAACACTCCCCCACCCCACACACACTTACCGGTGCTTCCAATTTCTTGCTGTATACCGGGGCAGCGGGTTGACGTCCACGCGATCTGCATAGACAACTTACGCTGCAGCCGGAAGGAGGTGTGGCTAGCAGCGGGGGTTGTCTGTGTCCATCGAACAGACCTTCCCCGGCTGTCAGAGATCAGAGTTCCCCGCACCGGTGCGGACCGGGGGAGACAGAAGGAAGACTGCTGCCCCGGTATAAAGCAGGAAATTGCAAGCACCGGTAAGTGTGTGTGGGGAAGTGTTAAATGGGGGCATAGGGCATTTCTGGAGGCAGAGTGCTCTATGAAATGCCTTTTAACCCCCTTAATGCCACTCTGCCTCCTGAAATGCCTTATACCTCCCTATATGCCACTCTGTCCCATAATGTGCTTTTTAACCCCCTAAATGCCAGAATGGGACATGAGTGGCACATAGGGGGTCAAAAGGCATATCATGGGTCAGAGTGCCATATTGGAGTGGCAAGCCTGGGGGCAGATGTGCGTAACTGGGGGGCAGGTTGGAAAATACAAGGAAATAAAACAAAAAAAATATTTTTCTCAATCATAGCTTTTATTAAAAAATGTAATAGTTTACATGAATTAACATTTACTGGTAAAAACTTTTTTCCTATAGGGTCTTGTTACGCAGTGGATACCTCAAGGATCTGTATCTATGGACCCATTCTCTTTAATTATGTTTTTTAGTGATATTGCAGATGGACTTGATGGAAAGGTATGTTTATTTGCTGACAACACAAAAATTTGCAACAGGGTTGATGTTCCTGGAGGAAGAAGCCAAATGGCAAACAATCTAGGTAAGCTGGAAAAATGGTCAGAGCTGTGGCAATTGGCATTTAACGTGGATAAATGCAAAGTAATGCACCTGGGGCATAAAAACCCAAGGGCAGAGTATAGAATATTTGGTCATGTCCTAACCTCAACGTGTGAGGAAAGGGATTTAGGGGTAATTATTTCTGAGGATTTAAAGGTAGGTAGACGATGCAGTAGAGCAGCAGGTAATGCTAGCAGAATGTTTGGTTGTATAGGGAGAGGTATTAGCAGTAGAAAGAGCGAAGTGCTCATGCCGTTGTACAGATCACTGGTGAGACCTCACTTGGAGTATTGTGTACAGTACTGGAGACCGTATCCCCAGAAGGATATAGATATGTTGGAGAAAGTTCAGAGAAGGGCTACTAAAATGGTTTATGGATTACAAGATAAACCTTACCAGGACAGGTTAAAGGATCTTAACCTATATAGCCTGGAAAAAAGACGGGACAGGGGATATGATAGAAACATTTAAATACTTAAAGGGAATCAACAAGGTAAAGGAAGAGAGTTTATTTAAAAGTAGAAATACTACCACAACAAGAGGATACACGCATAAACTAGAGGGGCAAAGGTTTAATGGTAACATCAGAAAATATTACTTTACGGAAAGGGTAGTGGACGCATGGAATAGCCTTCCAGCACAAGTGGTAGATGTTAATACAGTAAAGTAATTTAAGCAAGCATGGGATAGGCATAAGGCCAAGCTAGATATAGATAAGGGCAAGTACTAAAGGAAAGTACTCAGAGGTTGGGCAGACTGGATGGGCCTACTGGTTCTTATCTGCAGTCACTTTCTATGTTTCTATGTTTCCAGTTTGGACTGTAGGTGTCTTCTTTTTCCCTATAGTCTGTAGTGTTTTGGCTTGGGTGGTCCATTGTCTGTCGGATACCGTTGGCTGCCTACCGTAGGTGTCCTTGTTACGCCGGTGGGGCGCCCAGGAGATCTTTCGATCTCTGAGACGCGCTCAGTTCGTTCTGGCAGACACCATTTTTGCCCAATTTCCCTTATCCATTTCCTGTTAGCCTTTTTCCCTCCCCTTTGCCTCCTTTCTCCATTCTTCTGTGTTTCGGTGTTCCGGTTTTGGTTCTGTTTTGTAGGTCTTGTGTGATCGGTGTTTGTCTTCAGTTTGGTGAACATGGCTTTTCGGCCTGCGGACTTAGTTGTACTTTCCCTTAATGTTAGGAGTCTTAACATTCCAGAGAAGCGTTCTGCCTTGTATCGTGATCTGCAACGCTTACATGTGTCTGTTGCATTTTAGAGAGACTTCCCACCTGAGTCTGATTACCCGGGAATTGACTTCCGCCTTACCTTTCGATGTACACATTTGCTTATATATATGCCCCCAATGTCAAGCAGCACGTGTGGATGTCCTCGACGTTGAGGAAGTTGCGTGACTTTCAGGAGGATATTCTTGTATTCGGAGGAGACTTGAACGTCGTCCTCGACCCAAAGCTGGACTCCTCCACTGGAGTTTCCCATAGCCCGTCTCAGGTAAGATTCATGCCTTGCTGACTGAGGCGCAGTTAGTGGACTGCTGGAGAGCTCTGCACCCTACAGAATGTGACTTTAGGTTTTTTCCCCTCCTCACCGGCAATATTCTCGCATTGACTGTGTTTTTCACCCACTATCATTTGACGTCCTTGAGCAGGGCTGACAACAGTCCCATTACTTGGTCAGAACATGCACCCCTGACGCTAGTTCTACGGTCCCCACTAACTAGACCCACGCAGACTACATGGAGTCACTGGGGACTGTAGAACTAGCGTTGAGTTGGATAGGGTTCATAAGGTTACGTTACGGGATGAGGACTTTACCCTTCTGACAGTCCTTCGTCGCAAGCTTGCTTCTGTTCTCAATGAAGGCCCAGGTGCACTATGTTAAATTTAAAGCCATGTTCCACGAACACGGTAATAAACTGGGAAGGTTTTTAGAACGAGCTTTGCGTAAAAGACGTCAACATTTATACATACCTAAGATCCGTTGCTCTGGAGGAGTCACTCGTCACCTCCCCTCGGATATCGCCAAGGAATTTGTTCTACCCAAGCCTTTATAACCACTCCCCTACTAAGGCTTATCCCTCTTGTTTGCATGCCCATGAGTTGAATATTGCCCATTACTTGTGAAGACATTTGTCTTGTAAATTGTCATTGGAGGATTCCGAATCACTAGAAGCTCCAATTTCCCTTGAGGTGGCCTTGAAGCTCTCAAGAACAGGGAGATGCCTGGGGCCAGACGGCTTGTCCTTGGGGTACTATAAAAAATTTCTTCCATACCCTGGGATCTCACCTAGTCGATGTTTTTAACTCCATCCTGGAGGGAGGTTTCTGCCACCCTCACACCCTAGCCGCTATGATCTAAGTGATTCCCAAGGAGGGGAAAGGCCCAGGGCTGTGTGGCAGCTATAGGCCCATTTCTTTGTTGAATGTAGACCTCAAGTTATACTCTAGGATTCTCGCACTACGTATCGTCAAGTTTCTCCTGGTATTAGTTCGTCTGGACCAATCAGGTTTTGTGCCAGGTAGGGAGTGTAGAGATGGTACTATTCGAGCCGTCAACCTAATTCATTTGGTGAAGCACCCGGGCATTTGGGCCGTTTTTCTTTCTACCAATGCTGAGAAGGCTTTGATCGGCTGTACTGGACGTTCGTGTTAGCGGTACTTAAGGGGTTAGGATTCAGTCCCCACATGCTGGGATGGGTTTCTGCCCTGCACTTTAAACTGTTGGCCAGGACCCGTTCCCTATCACCAATGCTACAAGGCAGGGGTAACCTCTGTCTTCCATGCTGTTTGTTCTTTCTTTGGACCCTTTTCTAGAGGTGGTTAGAGGTAATCCTAACATCACAGGTTTAACCTAAGGTTGTTGCCTTTGCGGACCTAAGGTTGTTGCCTAAACTTATGCCTAAAATCCCAGGGTGTCGCTGCCGGTTTTATTGGCCGAACTTCTGAAATATGGTCAACTGTCGACTTAAAAATCAACCTGTCAAAATCCGAGATATTGAACAGGGACTCCGGAGGTGGAGTCCCTGACCTCTTGTTCCCTTTCCGGTGGTGTTCTCAGAAATTGAAGCACCTAGGTATTTGGCCATCACCTTTACCGGTTTAATTTTCTTCCCCTTCTTACAAAGCTGAGGAAGGATTTTTGGGTCTGGGGTCCCCTATACGTATCTTGGATAGGGAGGATCAATGCTCTCAAAATGAGCGTGCTTCCCCGAGTTCTATACTTGCTTCAGGCCCTACCCATCTCTATACCGTGTGCCTTCTTTTCCTCGCTCAGGGCTCTGTTTCTCTCATTTATCTGGGCTCCGAAACCTCCGAGAATAGCTATTTCCTTGCTGCAAAGGCCTAAGGCAGCGGGTGGTCTGGTCTTGCTGTGTATCTATAATTATTATTTATCTTGTCACCTATTGAGAACTATGGAATGGACGTACCATCGGTCGCCCTGGAGGCGGCAGTCGTGTCTGTCCTGATGGCTCTGGCCTGGAGGTAGCCCCTCTCTGTTGTTACCCTTGCAGTCTTATGTACTAGATATTACTAACAACCCAGATTTTTCTCCAGGACTGACCAGGGGATCTTTCTTGTTGTCGGGACCGGGGGAATCCCAGACGATCAAACCCCTCATGCTTGGGACTACAATCGGCGCAGTCGGTGAACGTCTGCGCGATGCGCTTAGACAATCCCCCGTGCTGACCCCCCCCCCCCATGTGGAAAGTGCTGGCAGGGAAGGCTGTCTCAGCGTTGCAGGTGATCTGTATCCTAACTCTGCTGCCTGCCCAGAGCCCAGAACTGCTTGTCCCGGGCGTTGGGTGATACGAATTGCGCATTCCTGCGCTAAACCCCGAATATAGGCCGCACCCCCACTTTAAAGACTTAAAGTGAGGGGGAAAAGTGCGGTATATATTCGGGCAAATACGGTATATAGTGTCTATCCTGCAGAAGCATAATCTTTTGAGGGACCTTACCCCATTTGAGTCCCTACATGTGAAGGCTACCTTTCCGTCCCATGGGATCTCTATTCTGTATAAGGTCCTTCTTCAGGTGGAGGATGAGCCCTTACCCTCTTTCATTGGGAAGTGGGAACAGGCGCTTTATGTACTCCTGTCCAGGTTGGAGTGGGAAAAGATTTTTAAATTGACACATGGGTGCTCCATTAGCACTAAAACTCAGGAGCTTTCATACAAACTTCTCACACAGTGGTACCGTACGTTATCGCGACATCACGTTATGTTCCTGACCGTCCAGATGTCTGTTGGAAGTGTGGTTTGCCGGGGGGTTCAGTTCTGTATATATGGTGGGAGTGTCTGTCACGGTCAGGACTACTTGCCAAGCCGTGACTGTGTGGAGGGCATGGGCATGTGTTATCCTCTCTTAGAGTTCGTGGATATCGATACTAGAGCCCAAAGACAGACTTAGATTATGAATATTTTAATAACAAAAATACAAAGATTACACAGTGCCAGAATTACAAAAAACAAGACATACAAAAGAAAAACAAAACAGCAAACAGTTCTTAAAAACAAAGGGACTTAAACACAGGACCCTCACTCGTGAGTTTCTCCAATAAGCAGGCCTGTGAGAACTCCTTAGGTCCAGATGGTTTCTTATGATGTTGTTCCGATCAGAATATATCATGGAGTTCTGCTTTGAGGTCACTGCATTGTCCCTTAATAAGACTCTTTTGCAAGAAAACGCCCCTCTGACCACATGGCCAATTATATGACACCTTTTCCAAGGATTGGTTCCCATCTTTGATGTGCCAATAAGTTATTGTGGGGTAAAGGCGATGGAAACCCCTCCAATTAAGATAGGAATGGAATTCCTATAACTCAGGGTCCTTATCTGTTAGGCCATGAATCACCACAGGGGTCCTTTGGGAAGATGACACCTCTAGCCAGAACAGATGTGCACAAAGAAACACATTTAAATCAACCTCTGATTAACTCTCAATAAGCTTAAACAAAGAAACGAACCACCTCTGCTGGGTTACCATTCCATGCATCCACTACATAATATGAGTTAATTATGACAGTGTCCCCTCATTGTTCCGTTCTGGAAAGAGATTCATGCGATCCTTCCACTGCTTCGGTTACTGTCTATAAGAAATCAGTGATATAGCATTTACTGAACAAAGCCAAGGCTCTGATCCCCTTGCACTGGGGAAAGCCCTCGACACCCACCTTTGGGAAATTGGTTGTGAGAGTGGAAGGTCTGCGAGTTCTAGAGGAGTTGGTGTTTAGGGACGCAGGTCGGGAGGAAAGAAACGGGAGGGTGTGGTTTTACTGGTCCCTTTTTGTTGCTGATCCTTTGAGGCGGACGCTTACGTGTTTTGGGCTCCTTTGGAATGTGGTCCCTTCATTTGCTTACTTCACCATACTGTTATCATATGTATTTCTGTTGTTTGTACTACATTTCCTATGTGTGGTCCTGCTGCGCCAGGGCTCTACTGTATGATGTTACTGTGTTACCTGATATTATTTTCCCTTTCGGTCCTCCATCCTCCCACCCACCCTCTTATCTGGTTTCCCCCTTTTTCCCTCTATAATGTTTCCCATAAAATAAAATCAATGAAATTTTGATTTAAAAAATAAATTTACAATTTTAATAAAGACAGGAGGTGAGTATTTTGCATTCTCTCTCTTTACTCTCACTGTTAACAACCAATACTCCCCCCCTATCCTATCCCCCTATTCGAAGCCGAAGCTGTCTGAAAACACGGACATTCTTCATCCAACAGGGACTGAACCAGAAGAATAAGGCAAACATAGTAGAACCAACAACAACCTAAATCCTCAGGCTCTATCCACCAAACTCAACCTAAAAGTACAGACGTATGACAGGACCGCAAACTTCTAGCCGGCAGAGCGCCTAAGGAAAACAAATGTAAAGACCCCACCCTCTACCACAATGTCACCCATAAAATAACCAGACCAACCTAGGTATAGAGAAAACAAAATGGGAGAGAAAAACAAACATTTATTAAAATGTTATTTAGTTGGGCACCAAGGCAAGACGGGAGGCTCCTATTTTGCATTTTTTACAGCTTCAACACCAACATCAGAGCCACGTAAATACAGAGGATGGAAGTAAAAGAAGCAAAAGGTAGACGCACAAGACCAGTCGGCTGCGCACAGGATGTCTGCCAGGGCTCTGCCAGTTATGAGGGCACCAGAAGTGGCTGCATCCAAACCAAGTGAGCCCTGCACGCTTTGTCAAAGACAGAATCCAACGCACTCCTCTAGCCAATGTGGGTGTCGCAAATGGCCAAAATGGGGTCTCATATACGAGATTAAGATTTGCAGAGCGTCCCCTAACCTATGAACCGCCTTACAGGAAAGGTACGTACGAACTGGTCACACAAAGTATTAGCTCCTCCTGAAGGTACACACTTTCCCGGGAAAAAGAAATGGCAACCCCATCAAAAGCCCAAACATCGAACACCCTGTGGAAAGACAGCAGGCAGAACAGCAAGGTAAGTTTAGCTGATAACTAACGCAAAGCCAAAGCCTTGTTATCTGACCAGGCGTGCAAAAAACCAGTCCACTATGATTTTAGTGTACCGAGTGCCTAAGACTCCCTGAGGCTGGTCCTGGATCGATCCAAGATCCCCGTGATTGTCCAGACAGCTAAAGCTAAGCGCCCTTCAAGAATCAGAAGGTGCGATTGACCCTCTGGACCTACGAGCAGAGACAGAAAAATGAGGAGAGCCAGAGGGTTGCGGTTGTCCAGCTCTGGAGAAAAAACCCGTCTGTTGAGAAAACCTTCCTGATATATGAGCACCGACACATGCCAGAGTGCAACACAGAGGGAAGCAGCAGGGCCCCTGCAGAAGTCTGCAAGTGAGAGATCTGCAGTTCAGGTAAGGGGTTGGGGGAGGGTGTATGAACGAGTAATTAAGGGAATGAATAAGTATTTGTGAATGATTAGTATCTGTGAATGAATGGGTATATGAGTGAGGAATGAGTATGGGCATGATAGGAGTGTGATTGCTGTTAACAATTATATATATATATATATATAGTATATATATATATAATATATAATAATAGTTATTTTTTTGTCCAATATTGGAAGATTAACCACACTTTATTAAAAATAACACACCAAAATTGGACAGAAAAAAATGTATAACAATATTATATTATTTATATAATAATATATCTATATAATATATATAACCGACATGAAGAATGGCATGCACACACACAGACACAGGCATGCACCAACACAGACTCAGGCAGTTCTCTCTCTCACACACACACACAGACTCACCAGGCAGTCACGACAGGCAGTCACACACACAGACTCAGGCAGTCACACACACACACAGACTCAGACATACACACACACAGACGCAGACATGCGCAGAAAGCCAGCACTCTTAAAGGGACTGTGTCCCGGAAAATGGACAGGTAATTAGGGGGCTTCCTGAGAAGCCCCCAGAGGAAGTGCCAGCAGCAGCGGAGGTTACCAGAGGAGGATTCAGGTCCCCTGCAGCGCTGCGGGGGATCTGGATATTAGTCTTGTAGTCAGACCTCTATTTGAATATAAGACAAGAGGTATTTCTCAGAGCATTTGCTCTGAAAAAAAACTGTCTTATAATCAAGCAAGTACGGTTATTATTAACAGCAATCACACTACTATCATGCCCAGGCATACCCAGATTCTAGCATGTACTGGTTGCCTGGGCATAATAGGAGTGTGATTGCTGTAAATTTATATATATATATATATATATATATTGATATATATATTGATATTGATTTTTTTGTCCAATTTTGGTGTTACTTACTTTTAATAAAAGTGCGGTTATTTTTTATTTTATTTTTTTAAAGGTGGGGGGGTCATTTTTGGTTTCGACCAAGTGAATCCTGAATTTTTGGTTTCGGCCCAGAATTTTCATTTCGGTTCATTCCTAGTGTCTGTGTGGCAGAGCCTGTCCTGGTGTGTGTGTGTCTGGGTGTCGGTGTGGCAGAGCCTGTCCTGATGTGTGTGTATGTGTGGTGTGGCAGAACCTGTCCTGGTGTGTGTGTGTCGGTGTGGAAAGAACCTGTCCGGTGTGTGTGTCGTGTGGAAGAACTGTCCTGGTGTGTGTTGGGTGTCGGTGTGTGTTTGGGTCGGTGTGGCAGAGCCTGTCCTGGTGTGTGTGTCTGGGTGTTGGTGTGGCAGAGCCTGTCCTGTCTGTGTGTCTGGGTGTCGGTGTGGCAGAGCCTGTCCCAGTGTGTGTGGGTTTGGGTCACTTCAAAGGCCAAAACTGTCTAGGCCCCATCAGGAAAAGTGAAGGTTTTGTGTTATTTACTCTACATATCTTATTGAAAAGGATTAGTGGCACTAAATTGTGGCTTCAGGAATCCTGTGTATGATGACTTTTCTTTAGTGTACTGAGGTACTCCCAATCCAATCACATAAGATTCTATCCTATATTATCTGCCGAGTACTGATGTTTTCTCTCCCCCGGACTTCATAGTCTGCCATATATAATATGAAATGTTGAAAAACCCACACTAGGACACACTGTGACTGCTCTGGAGGTTGGCAAATCATAGCTTTTATTAATTAAAAAAAAATTCTTACAAGAATATCGTGAAGAATAATGCGATAACTGTTTTGCTCCACTCAATAAAATTGAACTTTATCATCTAAAATGCTTGCAGTAGCAAATGTTTTGATTCCATTATGTCTAATGCCGCCCGATCAGCAGCTGCAGCCTAGTTGGGAGATCATAATCTCCCTCTAGTCGGCTCAACATTAGGGAGCGCAAGGTCTGTGACTTCAGGGGTGTAAGGGCAGTGTATGTGTATGTATGTGTTTGTAAACGTGTGTATGTGTATGGGCCAGTGTGTGTAAGAGCAGTATAGTTATTTGGTAGCTGGTGTGTAAGGGCAGTGTACATGTATATATGTGTTTGTGTAAGAGCAGTGTACATGTATGTGTGTGTGTAAGGGCACTGTATGTGTATTTGTGTTTGCAAGGGCAATGTACGTGTCTATATTTTTCTTTCACCTCTTCAATCCCAGGGGTTTTTGGTACCTCAAGTCCCGGAGCAATTTTGCTATTTTTGTGATATTCTCTTATCCTATGAATAGTGTACCCATGTAAACTATATATTGTTTCTTCAAGGAGAGATAGAGCTTTCTTTTGATTCCATAGTTGGATGATTAGGTGAAAATTTAGAATGAGAAATTTAGTAAAAACTAGCGGAAATTAGAAAAAAACACCTAATTTTTTAAAAATGTTCCCTCTGAATCTCACAAAATTAGGTAAAGTGACAGTAAATTCCATCCAACTTTATCAATTCAGGTGTCCTGATTTCAGAAATACCTAATTTATATAGGATTTCCATACTTTTCCAGCACATATAGGCAGCATACTATAAGGTGTACATTACCGTATTTGCTCGATTATAAGACGAGGTTTTTTCCAGAGCAAATGCTCTGAAAAATCCCCCTCGTCTTATAATCGAGGTCGTCTTCTAATCAGACCTCAAAAAAAATTCTGCTGGGGCCACGCTGCTTACCGGTACCGGGC
>VKOC01020206.1:0-11583 GCA_009364415.1 Spea multiplicata | reverse complement strand
TTTTACTTTTACTTTTTTTAACTGCTCCGTCCTGGCTTACAGTTATACCATTTGTTCATGTTTAAGATATCAGAACAAATCGCTATGTGGCCAGGAATCATCTGGATCTCCTGCCCAGGGAGTGTGTGCCTTAATGCTGCTGCTGATGGTCATGATTCAATTGTGTACGACGTGCATGGATGCTCAAGAGCAACTTTTATGTTTGGAACACATAAACATCAGCATTGCCATGGTTATGTTATGTAATAATAGAATGCTGGAGAACGGCATAAAACTCTAATTTTTGATTGTTCTGGATCTATTGTCTGGTGTATTCATTGTTTTATTTCCATTACTGATCCTTGGTTTATGATACTGGATACTTATTTGCCTGTAACCCTTTCTTCTATCCTGATACTCGATTTTAAATCTGCCATCAACATTGGAACTATCCATCCCTCTTGTGCCTTTGGTGTTTTATAACCTGTTTGGACCTGCTATTGGTAAGACTTTTCCTGCTGAGAACTCTGCAGAGACAATCGCAGATTAGATTTCCACTGATATTATATATACTCATAATTATTTAATATACTGCCTGCACCCTATTGTAAACAATTTATGTGCCTGCCCAACAACACATGAAGTATATGTATATAAGTATTTTACCTGCTTAATGGTTCAAAAAAGCTTTTACTGGATACATTCAGTTCCTATAACAATAACACACCTACTTTAGTAACACACATCAGCTACACAGTGTTATCATTGAGGAGGCCAGAAAACTTATATTACAGTCCTACCAAATGTTGTACAGAAATTTAAAAAAAATATTCAACAATATCAATTCTATAGTTAGCTATGCTGTAAGACAAAATAATAAAACTAGAAATTAACAGAAAAAATAAGTTATATACATTTTAAAATGTGCTTTGAATGCTGCTATGAAAAATGTACTTGACTGTTAGGGGTTCTGTGAAAGCCATAGAATAATATATGAAAGATTATTTTCATGATATTTATCTGATGAATATTCATCAGTACAACAAGGATTAATATGATTATGTTGTGCAGAGTTCATATAAATTTTTAGAAAATAATTTGTATTAGGAAAAGATAATACTTGCCATTTGAGTTTATTGTTCTATGTCACAACGTTATATAATTCCTGGTTGTACTGTTCTGTGTATTTCATTTACACTATAAATAAATTATAAAACATAGGCTATTGAACAACATCATAATTTTTTATAAACTAATCAAACATGACTGTTATTAATTATTCATTATCTATACACATACTGTGTATATTAATCTAAAGTTATGTTCAGGGCTGGATCTCCTGCATTTGACCCACGTTGTTTTGATTATCCTGTCCTCGCCTACTCCTGACCTCGGCTCCATGTAATGACTACTCTTTTGCCTATTGATGGTTTAAACAATGATTTTGAACTAAATTATTTTTTCTAACTTCCAGACATTCTTCTTTCCTGTCTCTTATGGTGTTATGTCTTTAAATAACTATAAAGACCCTCCCTTGCACATTATATTGTTTTGAATCCAACTTGAATGTCCGCACCGTGACACTAACCACAATTAAAACTATCAAGGGTCAAATACCATTAACCCTTTGTAAACGTCTCTCAAATGTGTTGGACGCTTAACAAACGTTCTTTTAACAATTAAACAACCACCACCAAACTGAAACAGTAACCAGTTTTAACCGTCAATGAATAACACCAGTTGGCATAGGCGTGTAAACCGAATCCCTGCCGGTAAGCCCGTGGCACCAGTAGGAATCTCGAGACCCCCCAGCCCAAGGAGTGTCTTGCACTTAAACCCGAAGGCTTGTGCACCACGAGCCAACCACCCCTAAAGGTGATCAGCTCTAGCACCATGCCAGCATAAAGCCTTCACAACAAAAAACAAATCAACAACAAAAAACGGAGTCCAATTTATAGCCTAAATCACCCAGGGGATGTCACCTGGGGTCACTGACCAACCCAGAGTGACCCCCTAATCAGCTATTTACATACAGCTGCCCTGTTCCTTATAACACCAAAAAAACTATAAGAGCAAAGGGGGAAAGTGGGAGGAGAGAAAGGGCAGCCTAGTCCCCCTCAGTCATGGGCCCCTGCGTCTTTATATTCATGTCCTCCACATTTATCTACTTACGAAACTATATAGTGTTTATGCTCTGTTTATATATATATATATATATAATATAATATATATATATATATATATATATTTGGATCCATTTGAGTTTTTTCCAGCATTTCAAAGATTTTTTGTGTATGCGTTTTTATTATTCATTCACACACATGGATTAGCCACCACATAGAGTGCGCAGTTATTTATTGTTTCTTTTCATTTTCAGTAAGATACTTGTATAAGTAGCAATTGTGGGACCTCTTCTTGCTCTATGTGAATAAAGAATACTACCTCTGGGTACATAGCTATGATAGCAGCCCAGAGTAATTCACCGTTTTATATCTTTCAAGACCTTTCAAATCAATTTTACAGCTGTACCTGCTCTTACAGAAAAACCAAAACATTGTAGAAAAAGGTTGCAGTCTACCTGACCCTGGTTGGCATGTTCAGTTTACAAGTGCTGTACAAGAAATTATGACCTGGAAAGACCTACACACTTTCTTGGAGTCCCAGTTAAAAATTAGGTTAGGGTTTGCTACAAGGAGAAAAGAGGTATTGTATTGATGGGATTTGTGATCATTCAAAAAGTTTGCTTTGCAAAGTGAAAAAAAAAACATAAATAACCTTCCCATGTAGGGTATTTCAGAAAAGCCCCAGAGGTAAAGCAGTGGATGCAAGGGCAATATGACAGGTGACACTAGGCAAGCCTTTCTGTCTCTAAGCAGATTATGCTGATTGACGCCAGATCGTGGTTGGTGTGAGTGGACCATGGGAGCATGCGATGGCAGAAGCCGGTGGAAACTTCCCAGCCCCCAGAGCAACGCAGTCTGGAGATGGCTGGTGGCAGGCAGACTGGGCAGTCTGGAAGTAGGCCCAGGCCTTTCAGTGAAAACAGCAACAATCCCATGTGCGCAAGTACATTAAAACAATAAAAATTAGTTACATTTCCAAAGTACTTGCTGCAGTTGTTAAAATAACTATCAAAACAATATGGGGCGCATGTACATGGAAAAAAGAAAATGTAATAGTGCAATGAATTGTATGAACAAAAACTAAAAATGTATGGATTAAATTAATAACACTCATGAAGTTTGAGGCAGTCTCGTCAAGAAATAGAGAGAAAAGACTTCTTTAATATCTTCTTTAAAATTTGTAATAGTAACAAAACTCCAATGGCACAGTATAACACTGGTAGCTCAATAAAAATATAAGAATACACTTACATGAGGTAGTGGCACAACAGGAATGTTATGCATAAACATTCATTAACATAGATAGAGTTCTCATCTCAGAAATGGATGTATCTGGCCCTGATGATCACTCAATGCATTTCGCCAAATTTGGACCTGGCTTCCTCAAGAAGAGCAAAAATACTACTAGAAAATCCACTGAAAGACAGCCTCTCATTGTGAACACATGAACATTACACTAACTGTCCACTTTATTAGGTATACCTGTTTAATCGCTTGTTAACACAAATAGCTAATCATCCAGTCACAGCCAGAAGGGTTGGTCTGAGTATTTTAGAAACTGCTCATTTACTGGGATTTTCAGGCACAACCATCTCTAGGGTTTACAGAGAATGGTCCGAAAAAGAGAAAATATCCAGTGAGTGGCAATTGTGAGGATGAAAATGCCTTGTTGATGCCAGACACCAGAGGAGAATGGGCAGAGGTATGGTATGCAGAATACCATCTCTGAATGCCTAAAGTCAAACCTGGAAGCAGATGGGCTACAGCAGCAGAAGACTACATTGAGGGCCACTTCTGTCAGCTAAGAACAGGAAATTGAGGCTACAATTCTCACCAAATTAGACAATGGAAGACCGGACCCCATTTTGATACTCGGTTTGAACGTCAGCAAGTTGTCTTGACCACATGTGTAGCAATGTTATACAAGCAGCCTGCAGAGGGTGCTGGAGAGTTCAGTGTGAGTTGCAGCATCTGGAGTTTTTGGATCTAACCAGCTCAGCATGGCAGTAGTATGTTATGAAGCTTTGCATAATAAAGAAGCCTGTTTTACCCTTAACTGAGAGTGCATCAATCTATGCATAGGAGGTATCAAAACATGGTGGCAGCGGTATGTGGACAATACTGAATTTCCAAACTACAAAAGAAAACCTGGAGCTTTTCAGCAATATACAGCAGAGGCACAGAGAGGCCTTCAGAGCACTGGGAAGCCTGTTTGAGTAGCAGACCTATATACAGCAGAGAACACTGTAAGTAAGCTTACTGATTATATCATGGAAGCTGTTCTAAAACCACCAGAAAGCTTGAATCTCAGTACTGCTATTTTAGAAGAGGAGTTTACACTGTATGTGGATCTGACACTGACAGCAAGAGATGCTATTTGATAATAAAATGAATCAAGGAATCAGGAGCCAGGAGAAAATGGACTCATATGTCACAGATTTGAAAAGGTTAGCAACAACCTGTGAGTTTGGGGATATAAGGTGTTGTAGTCCTATCTGCTTCAGATATAATGCCAGTAGTTTAATACAACCTTGCTGAACATTAATTAATAATCAGGATATTTAATGCTGACACAAATATAAGAGTATCATACTATGCTGCATCACTGCTTAACACTTTCTAGCTTACAAAATGGCCACCATGCTCTCTGACCAGTGAGGCAATACAGAGGTCGGAGCCACTAGTTAAAGTGAGAGGGACAATGAGATGCAGTATCCTACATTCCAGGTATAACACCTCCTTTCCAACAAAACAAAAAAAAAACAGAAGAGAAGGAAAAAAATAAATAAACGTATGTCCCAATAACAAAAACAATAAAAATCCATCTGAACACAGTTAAAAAAATGAACACAGTTAATCCACAGGAACAGTTTCACTGGTGTCGGAAGGCTAGTTTTCTGAAGGAAGGTGAGGGGGCGAATAACCTTCAGGATTTTTCTGTGTCCTATGGAAGGACCGACTGAAGTTGCGTATTCATTCTTGAAGTTGTAAGTGCTCAGGAGGGTGGCGGTGGCGCTGGGGATGGCCCCCAGCCGTCAGGGTGTCAGAGGTGGCAGGACAGGAAGAAGGGGTATGTGGTGGGTTCAAGCTGGGAACCTCAGAACCATGAGGAGCCTAAGAACCAGAATCACAGGCCACCCCAGAAGGTGAATTCAAGTTTTCAGCATTCCAGATGTCCTCCGTCTCACTGGATTTGAAATCGGAAAGTTTTGGTTTCAAGGGTTCGGAAAACCGAGACCTTAATTGGTCTACATGTCATCTGGTAACAGAACCATCTTCCAGACGGACTGTGTACATCTTGGGTCCCAAAGATTCCACAATAGTGGCGGGAAGCCACAGAGTGTTGGAAGATCCATAAGATTGTGTCCAAACCGCTTGGTGGACGAATGGGAGACTCTTTGGACGTAACCATTGTCTCCTGGGAGTGCAATACATGGTCATGGACAGTCTTAGGATGAAGCATGTCAAAAGCAGTCCATGGCCGCCGGCCTAAAAGCAACTCAGCTGGTGTTGTACCAGTAGTAGCATGTGGTGTTGTTCTGTAAGCAAAAAAAAAAGTTTCCGACTTCTGAGGAGATAGGGACCTTTGGCTAGTTGAAGTAATTCTTGAAAGTCTGTACAAACCGTTCTGCTTGGCCATTGGTCGCTGGGTGGTAAGGCGCGGTTAACTTGTGCTTGATGTTATGCACAGTAACATAACTTTTACATTCATGGCTTGTGAATTGGGCCCCATTATCTGTGACAATCTCTCTTCG
This sequence comes from Spea multiplicata, assembly GCA_009364415.1. NCBI lineage: Eukaryota > Metazoa > Chordata > Amphibia > Anura > Pelobatidae > Spea > Spea multiplicata. The sequence goes on along the minus strand of VKOC01020206.1, from coordinate 5,726 downwards.
GTATCCAAACGTGGTAAAGAGATGCAATAATATGACAATCGTAGCTTTTGTAGTTGGCTGGTTTATCGGAAACACCTCAGGTCATTTCGAGTGGGCGTCAATTATAACCAAGAAGGTTTGCCCTTTTATTGGACCTGCAAAATCCAAATGAAGGCAGAACCAAGGAACCTTGGGCCAAGTGCAGGGCTGAATACATCCTCGTGGTGGGTCTCTGGCAGTTTGTGCACATCCTATACAAGCATTGACATAGGCTGTGATATCGGCATCTATGCAAGGCCACCACACATAGCCTTGTGCTTTCTGCTGCATCCGTGTGGTACCAGGATGATCAGCATGTAGCAAGTCCAAGATATGTCTCTGCAGGGTTTTTGGAATGATCACTAGTTCTCCCCATAAGACACAATTGTCATTCACAGTCAATTCCATCCGCCTCCGATAGTAAGGTTCATAATCCTCTGTTATAGTCACTGGCCTGCCTGTTTGTTTTGTAGCACTGAACAATATCCTTCATCGTATGGGCTGCTATCTCAGGAGGTGTGTGGTGGTGTACCCACAACCCCTGACAGATGGAGAAGAGTTTGGAAGCATTTCCGTCAGCCGGGACATGGGCATCCGCATTGGCGTTGGCGTCATGGCTTCAATACAGTATACGGTAGTTATATGTGCACAAGAACAGGGCATTGCGTTGCAGATGGGCTGCAGTTGTCTGGGAGATTCCTTTGTTGGGGCTAAAGATTTGAAGTAGAGGTTTATGATCCATAAATATGGTGAACTCTCTGCCTTAGAGGTAAAGGTGAAACTTTTGAATTGCCCATGTGATGGAACCCTCCATCACTGGGGCCATTGGAGAGGCCTGACTGCCAGCCTCCTCCCTATTGACTATGGGCCCTGGGTTTGTAAAGACTTCTGTGGCTACCCCATCCCATCACTGGCTAAGGGGATTATCTCCGGCAGACAGCCAGATCTGCCACCAGGGAGTGACTGCCATTGTTTTAATTTAATATCAGACCCCTCTACCTCATGGTGCATATTATTGTGTTAAATCAGCCCCCCCCCCCCGTTGTATTGTTAATCCCGTTACTTACCCCTTGTTCTCTAGGAGGCAGATTAAGGGGCGGTTTATATCCCAATATCTTGTTTTATGTAAATGTGTGTTTTGCTGGATATATCCAGCTCTGTGTGTCTAAAATAAATCAGTCTTCGTTTGGTTTTACCCTACACTGAGTCTTGGCTAGTGACTGGGGAACCGGGGAAAGTGTGTATCCCAGGCTAAGGGAGCACAAATCAGCTGAGGTACTCGGTCGGACAAGCCAGCTCCGTGACAGCCCATATTAACTTAAATGCTTCTTTATCAATTTGGGCATAGTTGCTTTCTGCCTTTGTCAAGGATCTCGAGGCGAATGCCACTGGTTTCTCAGAACCATCTGGTAGGAGGTGGGAAAGTACCACACCCAGACCATAAGGTGAGGCATTGCAAGCCAAAGTGAGAGACTTGTGGAGGTCATAGTGTGCAAGCATACGTGAGGCCAATAGTTTACGTTTGGAAAACTCAAAAGCCTGTCGACATTCTGCTGACCACTCCCATCTGGAGTGTTTCTCTAGAAGTTTATGCAGTGGGAACAAGGTGTGAGCCAGGTCTGGAAGAAACTTAGTATAGTAGTTGAGTAGACCAAGGTATGATCTTAGTTGTTGGACATTTGATGGGGCTGGCGCTTTGACTAGAGCTATGACCTTGGCTTCAGTGGTGTGTACACCCTCAGCACCTACTAGGTGGCCACAAAACTCCAATTTGGGCACCATAAATTTGCATTTTGCTAAGTTCACCTTAAGACCATGGTCCTGAAGTAGGAAACACAATATCAAACTAAATTTTGAAAAATTGCAACTTAAGTTGACGGAAGTACCATACATTGGACATCTCCTAACATCTCAGGGATTGAAAGTGGATCCAGAAAAAGTCAAGGCAATTCAAGGAATGCCCTCACCTACAGATGTGCGTGGGGTCCAGCGCTTCCTGGGCATGGTAAATTATTTGTCTACATTTTGCAGTCATTTGTCAGACATGTGTGAACCACTACGACAGCTGACACACAAAGATGCACTATGGGAATGGACGGAGCTACAGCAAACAACATTTGAGTCTATAAAGCAGGCAATTACAGAAATCACAATTCTGAAGTACTATAACCCAGAACAGGAACTAGTGTTACAATGTGATGCATCCGAGAAAGGCCTGGGGGCAACACTCATGCAGGAGAAGATTCCTGTTGCATTTGCAAGTCGAACACTGACTATAACAGAATGTGGATATGCGCAAATTGAAAGAGAATTGTTAGCTGTGTTGTTCGGGATGGAAAAGTTTCATCAGTATACTTATGGTTGACCTGTAGTAGTGCATTCTGATCACAAGCCGTTAAAAAGTATAACAAAGAAAGCATTACTAAATGCTCGAAAGAGGTTGCAGCGTATGCTGCTCAGACTGCAGAGATATGACTTCACCATCTGCTACTGTCCAGGAAAAGACTTACTTATTGCAGATGCCCTCATAAAGAATAATCTTTAAGGGGGAAAGAGCAGTTATACCTGAAGGTCTGAGACAAGACATAATGCACAGAATACATGCCTCAAATATTGGCATAGATGGTTGTTTACGGAGAGCACGAGAGTGTGTTTATTGGCCTGGTATGAATGAACAGTTAAGAACCTTTATCGAGAAGTGTAGTATATGCCGATGTTGGGAAGACAGACAAAGTAAGGAAACACTGCACCCACATGAAATTCCGAAAACACCCTGGGAAAAAATCGGTACACCCTGGGAAAAAATGGGATAAGGACTTTTTAATAACTGTGGACTATTTTTCCGATTTTTGGGAAGTGGTCCATTTAAAGGACACCAGATCTAACACAGTTATTAGAAAATTAAAAGCCCATTTTGCACGATATGACATTCCAGACATTGTGTTTTCAGACAATGCTGCACAATTTTCATCAGCAGAATTTAAAGATTTCAGTACAAAGTGGGAGTTTGACCATCAGACTTCATCCCCAGGATACATGCAAAGTAATGGAAAAGCAGAGTCTAAGGTCAAAACTGTAAAGGGGCTGATGCGGAAGGCAAAGCAAGCAGGGACAGATATATATTTGTCTTTATTGGATCAACGCAATACACCAAGCCAGGGTTTGTCCAGTACAAAGGTTTATGAGCAGGGTAACAAAGACTCTTCTGCCAATGAGTGAACAGCTACTAAAACCTCTGGAGCAGACTCGAGTCAGGTTACACGAAAACCAAAAACGACAGGAACATTATTATAACAAAGGTGCAAGAGATCTGCCAGTGCTCCAAATAAATGATTATGTGCGAATACCGCCAGTGGATAACTGCAAGAAATATTGGCAAAAGGCAACAGTCTGTCGGCAGGTGGGACCCCGCTCATATGTAGTACAAACAGAAGACGGCCGATTGTTTAGAAGAAATCTTAGGCATCTAAGGAGAACAAGAGAACTGGCCACTAAGGAACCAGGTGGAGATCTTGACATTACTCTATCAGAAGTGTCACCTATCAACACTCGACCAGGCGAAAGCCCCATGCGAAATGTGCCAAGAACACCAGAAGCATGGAACACTGGAGTACAAGGGACAGACAAACAAATATTCCATGGAGCAATGCAGATGTCCAATATACAACCAGATCTGGCAGAATATGCAAAAACCCAGTTCACCTGAAAGATTATGTCTGATTTTAGCTAATCTAGGACACCATTTGAAATCATATATCTTTTCTGTATTCTACATGTTTATATTACTAATGTTGTTTTTGTTTCTTTAAGAGAAAAGATGTAGCAATGTTATACAAGCAACCTGCAGAGGGTGCTGGAGAGTTCAGTGTGAGTTGCAGCATTTGGAGTTTTTGGAGCTTACCAGCTCAGCATGGAAGTTGTATGTTATGAAGCTATGCATAATAAAGAAGCCTGTTTTACCCTGTGCATCAATCTATGCATAGGAGATATCAAAACAACATGTACATGCCTAAATGCATTGAGTTGCTGCCATATGATTGGCTGATTAGTTTTTTGTGTTAACAAGCAATTGAACAGGTGTACCTAATAAAGTGGCCAGTGAGTGTATATTCATGAAATATTACTGGGATCTAATGTCACTTCTGTTTACTAATTTGATTATATGACAAATATTTTATAACATAGAAGCAAAGAGGGCAAATAAGCATTTATTTTAATAATAAAGATTTATTTTATATGACTTTTTTCTAATTTGGTTACTATCGTTATGATTTTATAAAAAATTTCCAAGCTGCATCTTATGTGAGATTACGGCATTCTGACTGGTGAATGTTATTTTAAAAATGCCCTAGTTATTTGAATACAATACATTTCTAGCCATGAAAACATATACATTGAATCCCTTATTGGAAAGTCAGATTCATAATAGAAGTAAGAAGTATTTATATTCTTGGATCTATAAAATTTGAATGAAAAAAAAGTACACAATATCATGTTTTAAAAATACAGATGTAAATTCAGCTTTGAATTACAATAGATGCCGTTCCAGGAAATGGCTGTACAAAACTCCCCTGGGATAGATCTTCATAATTAAAAAAATCTGTTCCAGGGACATTTTCCAACATTACTTTTCTAATTTGAAGGACAGTTTTATAAAGAAAGGGATTAACAATGCATTCATCTCCAGGGCTTTTGAAGTAAGAAAAGCTGTGAGATGGAGAAGTAGAATTTGTTTATTAACAAGCATAATAGCATAAGGGAAATGTATTCCAAGACCTACCTTTATTAAAGAATTTAAAATGAAATCAACAATATTATAAATAAAATATTAAGAAACCATTGACATATCTGTGTAACACATAAGGAGTTGAGAGATGAAATGAGAAATGAGCCATGAGCCATTATAAGCTTTGTTATGCTATAGTTGATTATATACCCTAAATGTAATTAAATAACAATTAATAAGTAATTTTGGGGCAGTTCTATCTGATGGTGCCAAACAAGATTATGCTGTCGAAATAGGTATATGCTAAATAAATACTTGGCACATCAATATTTTCTCTTGCTAACCCATATTTCCTATTTTTCTTCAATAATATAAATGTAATTAGTTAGAAGACATTGTTTCCTGTATAGTATGGATTTGGAAAAAATCCACCAGTACTATTTTTCTACTAACAGAAAGTGTAACCATTTAGTGAAAAAATCGGAGATCAAAGTTCCGGCCTCAGTAGAAAAAAGGACGACAATGTTAATGATTGTATAAATGTATGCAATTGGTGGTTGATCTTGGGGAAGGTAAATGCTTACGTAATAAATAGTCAATCGATATCTAATAATGTGGCCATAATACATGAGTTCCCATAAACTAGCGAATAGTGACTATTGTTTTTTCTCGGAACAGAAAGGATTGAAGAAACTTCCCAAGGTTGTCCTATTGATGAATAATGATGAATAACACATTTTTAATGGTACAGCTTTAATGTGAACCTTTGGTCATAAACAATATATATATATATAATATAAAGCTTATTTTATTTGGAAGGGAACTGTTTGCTTAAATAATATTATTAACTATTTACAGAATAATCAATGTTATATTAGTTACTCTTTTAAAGCAAACCCATATAAGTGTCATGGTTATAATTTAGTAATGGATGAGAGAGGAGAAGAAAGTAAAATTAAACTCCTACTTTAAACAAGAAGAC